>JAQQPU010001701.1:0-27332 GCA_029168905.1 Artemia sp. Kazakhstan ARC1039 | reverse complement strand
TTTTTTTTTTTTTTTTGTGAATTTTATGTGTATACTGAAAACATTGTATGCTAAAAACATAAATTTTGGAAACATTTTTCATGAACCATTGCTTTTGTCCATGTAAAGCTCGATGTACAAAACTTCATAGATTCGGATTAATTTTTTGCTTCTTTTTTAATGCTCATACCCGTAAAGCTTTGCTTATGCTTTGAAAATAGGTGTTTAGTTACACGCCTGAGAAGTGTTAATTTACGCTGATACAAATGTAATCTGTCTATTTTTCTATTCTATTTATTTTTATTCTGATATTTTGTATGTGTATCGTGTTTTATTTATTTGTCGTGATGTAGGCTGTAGGATAAATCTGCGAACCAAGATTAGAATATTGGAAGCAACAGTGGTCAAGTATGGTTCTGAAGCGTGGGTGCTCCGAAAAACCGACGATGATTTTCTAAATGTTTTCCAGAGAAACTGCCTAAGATTTGCTTTGGGTATCCAACTGACTACCCGTATCTGAAACAGTAAGGTGTACAAAAAATTTGGTTCAATCCCGCTTTCTAGGTCTTTAATGGGAGAAAGGTTGAGATGGCTAGGGCATGTTCTGCGGATGAAAGATAATAGTTTTCCAAAGATTATCCTTGTTGATCAACCGTCAATGGTCAAATGAAAAGTAGGTCTCCCCCGAATAGGTTGGGAGGATGTCGTAGGGAAAGGTTTAAGGGAAATGGGAATTTTCTGAAATAGTTTGGAATGGAGGAGGAGCTTGCATAGCTGTGTTGGTCTATGGTGGCTTGGTGCGGCAGTGAGTTGTTAGTAGTAATAGTATTAGGATTTTTTTTTTGGGTCTACCGATTTCAGCATATATCTAGAAAGTGGTAACCGTCTGACAGTTGCGGTTTTTACGAAGAATGTGTACCTCAGGCCAAGAAAGGATCCAGGATTTTTGTTCGGGGGGGTTTTACTAATTTTCGACTCGGTTTTCGACTAATTTTTTACTAAGGTTTTACTAATTTTCGACTCGGTACCAACCTCGGGGGGGGGGGCACAACCGGGGAACCCCCCCCCCTGGATACGGCCTTGCCTCAGGCCTAATTGCTGAATATGACACTACATTTTGGAAAGCTACGTATGATTTTTGCCTGGGGCCAAAAAGAGGCCTTAGTAAGGTTTTAACTTGAGCCTGTAGTATGTGAACTGAAGTAGAACTTTATAGTCATGTCGGAGAGGACTATCCGAATCCAGGCCGTATCCAAAACATTTGCGAGGGGGGGGGGGTGGTACAAAGTGCAATTTAAAAAACGCATTAAAATTGTTTTTATGTGTATTTTTGTTTCATTTTCACGAGTTAGATAAAAATTTTGGGGGTCGGTTCAAACCCCTTACCCCCCCCCCCCCCGTAGATACGGCTTTGATCCTAAGCTATCTAGCCAAGCATTCGTTCTATCGAGCCACGTTTCTGCTTTCGACTGGAAAGCTCTTTTCTAGCTGGCCCCAGTTACTTATTGAACTTGAACTGAAATCAAAAAGCCCTCAAGATATGCAATGGTTACTTGGTCCAATTGTCAAGAAAATCAAAGCTTTACCTTTGCTACTTTCTAAGTAGTGATATTAGAAAGTTGACTGCGGTAAGAAAATCTACTTTTGAACTAAGACAGATAGAGTTTTTTTTTATTGCTGATCAAAATATATGAGATCCATTTTTTTTCGTACAAGACTTCGCGTATGCGATAGACTGTTTTAAAAGTTTCTAGGGGTTGGCAACTTTAGTGCTGTGATACACATTAGAAAAACAAATCTAGTGCAGACTTTAAGACAAGGGCATATAAGTAATAATTAGCCGTTATGCTTGACTAATCTTTGAATGAGGGGTGGGTATCTTTCTCTATTTGGTGAACCTTTTATTTGCTTCTAATGCATTTAAGGGTACGATACATTTGTTTTTATATCCGCTACATAAAGGAACATTTCAAGTAATAAAAGGTTGTTAGAGTACGGTTATCTTCTTGGTAAAAGGGTTAGAGAATCATTTTGAAAATTTGAGGGGTTGACAACTTCTGTGTCGTGGCACATATTAGGAAAAATGAATCTGGTTCAAGTTTTAAAACAAGGGAGGGAAATGTAAATGAAAATTTGCTATTATGCATGGGTAATCTTTGTAATGAGGGGTGGGTATTTTATGCTATTTGGTCTACCTATTATTGGCCTCTGATGCATTTGAGGGTACGAAGAATTTGCTTTCATATCCTCTGCGTAAAGTGAGCTGCAAATACGAACAGATTGTTAGAGCACGGTCACTTTCTTGATTAAAGGGTTAGGCATACCATTTTAAAGCATCCAGGGGTTGACAGCTTCAGTGTTGTGGCATGCATTAGAAGAACGAATATGATTCAAATTTTAGGACGGGGGAGGGACTTATAAATAACAATTGGCCGTTATATTTTGGTCATCTTCCTGACGAGAAGTTAGCGTCTTTTACTAGTTGATGTACCTATTATTTGCTCCTGATATACAGTTTAAGGTAACACGAGTAGTTTCTCCACATTTTTTTTTGTTTCTGATACATTTGAGGGTAAGAAAAATTTTCTTACCCTCGGATTTTCTTACGGAGTGATCGTAAATTTTCTTACCCTCGGATTTTCTGACGGAGCGATTGTAAATTTTCTTACCCTCGGATTTTCTTACGGAGCGATCGTGAGTTTTCTTACCCTCGGATTTTCTTAAGGAGTGACCGTAAATTTTCTTACCCTTGAATTTTCTTACCCTCGGATTTTCTTGCGGAGCGATCGTAAATTTTCTTACCCTCGAATTTTCTTACGGAGCGATCGTGAGTTTTCTTACCCTCGGATTTTCTTAAGGAGTGACCGTAAATTTTCTTACCCTCGAATTTTCTTAACCTCGGATTTTCTTACGGAGCGATCGTAAATTTTCTTACCATCGGATTTTCTTACGGAGCGATCGTAAACAAAAATACACCATAATGCCGTGGTTTCATAATTATTGCAGCAGGGAGTTGCTGTATCAGTATGATTCAAGAAAATCACATTTTAAATTTGAATCCTTAACGATGTCAACGACTAAAAAGGATAAGGTTCAATTGGCTACAAAGTCAATTTAATATTTTCAAATCTCTTCCTCGGATCTCTGAGCAATGTGTTGCTCCTGCAGTACTTTTGTTGATGAAGCCGACTTGGAGAAGCCGATAGTTTATTGGCAGAGTTGCTGCAAGACTTCACGTTGCCTTGGCAATGCAAATATAGTTTAAGGTCTGGTTGTTTAAAAATTAATTGAGCTAGAAATTTAGTGAATAAAATAGTCATCTAATGGATAAGAAAGGATTCTGATGCCTCTTTTTTCAGTCTGTATGTGATAGAACGTTTAATAAGATTGAATATTTAGTATACTTTTCTTGTTAAAGGGGAACTTGAAATTTTATGATAAAGGAATCCTATACGTTCTTCGTCCGGCCTTACGTCTATCACATCTTTCTCAAGCCATTTCGAATGAAGGTATGCTATAAAGCTTCAATATAATTTGTAATTAATAAAGCTTCAGTAATCTTTCACAGGCCAGGATTCGATGACTTTTATTCTATAAAAGTAATTCTCTAAAAAAACTCAGCAAGGTCAGTATTTAGTTCAGCGCAAGTCTTTAGAATCCTACAAATATTAGGACATATCACGAGCCGGTTTATTTGAGCTAGTTTTCTAGATATATTCTACATAATGTGCAAAGCAATAACTTTTGTTCGATTTATTTTTCAGCTTCGCTCTTTACTTTCATAAGAAAAATTTTGTTTTAAAAAATAGGTTCTTGCTCATTTTCTTCCTCAAATATATTGTATAAATCCTACAAAAAAATTTTCTCCATCTAGTTGGCGATGAAAGTCAACATGATAAATTTTGCTTCCTTCTTCCCTTTAACTTCCTTTTGGGATATGTGCAACTTTGTTACATAGGTAAAGAGTCCGAGCTTATCGCCAGTGCCGTCGAGAGTTTTCGCCATAGTCAAGCTTCAAGGATGAGGCCATAGATCAGAGAAGTAAGACTGCTGTAAATGCAATTTATTTTGTAATAGGGCATAATGCTGATTCGATTCCTATTGTTTTTGATAGTGAAGCATGGAATTTCTTTGATAAGTTCTTGCGTTGTGAATATAGAGGGTGTAACCCATTAAAGAATCGGTTAAACATCAGTTAGTACACGTTATTTTAGTTTAGTCTATAAATTGTACTCTCGTTGGATTTTTAAAATCGGCAGACACTTTAAGGTATAAACACAAGCTGTATTCCTAGTTACACAAACAAAATGCTTAACAATGTGACTTGATTAGGTAACTGATTGTTTATTTTCCTTTTATTTGAATTTATTTTCTCTGGACTCCTTTTTATTCTTAAATTAAATGAATTGATTTGTTTTGTATTCTTTGCAAGATTTGAGTCCTAAAAATAAACTAAGAATAGATGGCACTCAAGTATGATTCCGGTGCCAAATGGAGCATCAATTTGAAGCCTTAAAAAATAGATAAGGAATTGCCAAAGATTAAATAATAATAGAAATATATGTTAGAACCATGGCTATAAAAGGAAAGTCACATTCCAAGAAGGCAGTTCATTTTCCAACCGCAAAAGATTGACTAAGAGCCACCATAGACATTTCCCAGTTTTCGTTTGAATTTCTTGGGTATTGATTTTTATACCCTTCACTTTGTTATCAGATTATCAAACCTTATGATGTAAGCCGTATATTAAAAAGGCTGTATAAGGTACAGATGTAGAAATGACCCAACTTAGAACCGGCCATGCACAATCAGGTAGTGCTCTGAGGCCCCAATTGGCTCCTGGAAATTTGGGAACAGGAGCTCTTATCTTCTTTAATAACAGGGAATGTTCTGGCTGTTAGTCTAGAGAAAGTGGGAGCATCGGAAACGAAGATTTTTTTTTTAATAAGATTAAACTTTTTCGCATGATGTCTGTTTCTTGGTCTTTTCAGTTGATTTATTTTTCCTTATTTGCAATTGTCTTTAGTTGCTATGGAGCAACGTTTCCAGGACACTTGGGTTGAGAAAGATGTTGAAAGCGGTTGAAACCTGTTGAGTTGAAGTATTCAATGCACAACCACCTAAAAAAAAATGTGTCAAAATGCTTTAGACGTACGCCTTGTGGCAGCATGGATAGTGATTAATTTAAGCAGTCGGTCTTTTTTTAAGACTACTTTTCGTGACTTGTACCGTCTTTTGATAATATCGATGTTTTTAACAAATGATTTAAAATTTAATGGTTTTTACCCAAGTAAAGGTATGTGTTAGTCATTTAGCTCTTTTTTTCTTCTTCTGTATTCTTGCTTTTTTGAGGAGTTGCAATTCCATTTATTAATTTTTGTTAAGCCTTGTGACATTAAATAATAATAATAATAAAAAAAAAAAATCAAAATCTCTTGAAGATTATAGAATTTGATCTTTATTTTTACTTCCCATCCTTACTTTACTCTCTGGTAAGTTAAGCTCGTTATGTCCGCGTTGTCGATATAGAGTGCGCTTGAACCTTGGAATTCAGATGTACTACAGTAAACTTCAAACGTCTTACCTTCTATGGTCACAGCGATTCCGAGCGTGTTGCTATTGAGCTCTAGTTGAGTTTCATGAACTTCTGCCACATAATAGATTCAAGGGCAGTCACTAAACGATGTTGGGAATTTCGCTGCCCCCCCCCCCCCCCAGGATTTTTTCTGTCATTCTTTTTCTGTGTTTTTTTCAGGTTTTCACTCTTTTTTAAAAATAAAATTGTCAATTTTTTCAATTATCGGTGCCCATGTCACATTACCCCCCCCCCCCCCACCCAAAGATTTTGCTCTAGATCCACCCTTGAGTCTCAGTAAGCAATAACTGTAAACTATCTAAGCAGTAAACTATCTACTATGAAGCCTGCACTAACAAAGAAGCAAACTTTCAGCGTTTGGACAATATCAAAACTATCATCAGGAATTTGGTTGACTTGACTGTAGTCAAGTGAACTACTTTATCTAAAGTCCTGAACAAGATGAACAAGGACTTATAGTATGACCACTATTCGTCAAACTTACACTTGAAAGTGTTTGTTGACTTAGCAGGCATCACATCTTTTGAAAGCTGATTTTATAGCTTGGTTATTTATATAGATCTGTGGATTTTATATAGCTTAGATTTTATGGCTCTGTAGCTGAAAAAATGGCATCTGGCTATTGTCTAAAAATGGCATCTTAGCAACGTGATTGTGAGCAATGTGCATGGCAATGTGATTTATCCGACTAAAAGCAATAAAATTTGAATTCTGAATTAGCGGATTTGCTGAACAAGAAAAATTCGGTAGGCCTAGTTTTCTGTCTCTTTTAAGCTGTATAGATAACTACCAGTGGCAAATATGAAACTAAAATGTCAGAAAAATTCGCCAAACAACTGAATGTATTATTTTGGCATAGCCTAAATCGATTTTAGGACAAACAAAGGTTGGGGGTGCAAATACATCCCAATGATGTTTAGGCCAATTGAAGGTTGCTGCCCTTGCAGATAAATCCAAACCCCCTCAATGGTTCCAGGTAAACCTATAACCATAGACTATTAAAATCTTATTTTGGTAACATTGTTTTATGGGTGCTTCTTAAAGAAACACAGTAGGCTAACATCTTAGACTAGAGGCTGGCTTTTTGCTGTCTTAAAAAGATGTTGAGCTAGGTGATTAAAACTTTCAGGAATAGATCAAGAAGCTTATTAATGGCCTAGGAAGGTGTTTTGTAGGCTCCACTGCCACCCCTCTTCCCTTGAAGAAGTAGGCTAGCCTAATAATTAAGACCATTGGGCTATTTGAAGGAGACCTTAAAAAATTATGAAAACTGCATCTCAACAATCAAATATGGTAAAGGTCAAGAATTAGACCTGTTCAGTAGCAGCAATACTAGAAAAAAGGAAGATGTTTTTAGATTGCTAATTTTATGCTCATATTTATAGTTTAGTTTGCATTTTTGACAATTTATTCTCAGACCCACTCTAGTGGTTTCATATAGCCCCAAGCTATATAAAGAGTCTAATCAGAAAATGGTAGAATTCTTACCTACAATATGCAACAAGTATTGATGAATCATATTTCCTTGTTTTTATCTGTTTTTGAATCAGGGTAAAATTCTTGACAAGCTACTTTTTGCTATTTGTTAGGGATTCCACCACACATTGAATATAAAACAGTGTAGTTTATATATAAAGAAAAACTCCATAGCCAAACATAATATATGGAAAAATACTCCAACCCAACTAGGTGGCTAATATTGCTGACAATGTATTTATTAAGTGTTTAAGTTATCCAACTAGTCAGCTTTTAACAGAGTCCTATACACACTATAGAATTAGCTAATTTGTTGGCTATTAAAATCCTGCTTGTATATAAACTTGAATTTAAATTAGACAACTAGTCAGCTATCAATACAGTTCTATATATATGCTATAGAATTAGCTAACTAGTTGGCTATTGAGATTCTATATGTAAGCTTAAGTTAGCAACTAGGCAGCTATCATTAGATGTCTATATACACCATGGACTTAGCTAACTAGTTGACTATTGTGTTGTCACTTACATACAAGCTTGACTTTAAATTAGCTGGTGAATTTACAGTTTGCAACATAATTTAGCTAGGAAAAAAGCACTTGATGTTTTTTTTGTGCTCTTTCATTAATCAATTATTGCTTTGGCAGGAAATTACATTTTGAGCCCTTTAAGGCCTAAAATGACTCAACACAGCTCATAGTAATAAAAAGTTTAAAAGCACATTTCTAAAAAGGAAAAACTGGTTAGTCAGAAAAAATTGCTATTTGATTTGCCAAATTTTTTATTCACAAATGGTTATTCTTGTTTTCCTTAGTCTTAATAGTAAAATTTAATTTTGAAAACAAATTTTCAGAATTTTTTAAAAACTGCTAGAAACCCCTCAAAGATAATGTCAGTTTGTCTGTGATGGCATTTTTGAGGAATTTCAGGCTCATTTAAAAAAATCAATTTTTCAATTCCATCAGACAGAGATATAAATTTGTTTTTGGAAAGTTAAATGAAAAAGGATAATGGATTTTTAACTAAAACAAGAAAATAATATTTTGAGTTTCTTGCAAACAAAAAGCATTTTGATATTCACCAATTATTTTTTGCTGTCTTGAATACCTCTTTGACCTAACAAAATCCCTAAAGATTTCAAATAGCTTGTGTTTTGACTAGAGTTTTATTTTAAGTAATGGCTAAAAGTTTTTTGTCACTGTCTAATTATTAGCTAACAGTTTTTGTTAACATAGCAGATACAGAATTGTTAGCTAACAATTCCACATTTCAAGAGAATAAAGTACACCCCCCCCCCAGGAGTGAATGTATTGTTTTTATATCACAATACATGCAACATTAAAAAAGGAACATACCTGAGTATAAAATATTAAGTGCAATGAGTTGATTTACAAAAGGCATTTTAAGTAGTTTCACAATGCCTAGAGGGCAAATGAACAACCTAGACCACGAAATGGGACAAATCTGAGTAGCTAAGGTAAAGAGTATAGAAAAAATGTCTGTAGAAATGATAAACAAAAGTGAAGAGCATATAAATACTTGTGAATGCTTTTGTCCAGATACATCTGATTAGAAGATAAGCAGCAGAAAAAATCAAAATGAGTCAAAAATAAAACTGAAGAACAAAGAAATGTGTAGTTACAAGACATGTGACAACAAGAAGCAGAATGAGTTAAAAACTAAATTATATTTTTTCTTGAATTGTATTGTTATATAATTCAGTAAAAACCAAGAATGTTCCATGCTTATCCCCCCTGAAATAGCTAAATTCTGATATGAATTCAATTCCTCCTTTACAGATGCTAAAAAGTACACCTCTTATTCTATTGTAATTTCTGAAATAGCTAAATTACACAACAGCTTAATTAATATGTTACTCTTTATCTTTAAGTTACATTTTTGTTTGCAATTCAATCTGATTTGATGTTTCTTGTTGTTGTTGTTTCATGCCTTTTTCTTTAGCTGTTTAGTGTCATTTGTCATCTTGTGTAATTTTACATGTGTTATAGATATTAAAAGTTAAGTCCTCCTTCCTGTTTATCATTCACAGAATCCCACACACTAAACTAACACATTCCTTCATTCCATTGTCACTGTGCTTTGTCTTCTAAACCCAGGTTTTGCTGTGCAATATTTTTTTTTGAAAAATGTTGCAATGTGATTTTTGCTGTTTCTTATTCCATGCAATTTTCTTTACACATTACAAACTAATTAACAAACTAACACATTAGCACATGCACTCTTATTCAGTAAAATTTGTTATAACTATTCTAAGTATTTTTGATGCCATTCATGTAATCAATTTTGGAAAATTTGACTATCAAAAATAACATTCCAATGGAAAACTTGACTACTTCAAGTGTCAATTTGACCTTTGGATTGTCATCAAAATAATCCAATGTGTGAATTCTCTAACATACAAGTTCCCTACACAAAGGTCTGAATGCTTTAGAATAGTAATGATAAGCTATTCACTCACACAGGTCCAACTGGCAACCCTCAGGTTGACTATTGTTTTCTGGGGTTGGGTCTCTAATTTTGGTCAGCAGACAATTTATGAAAAGTATCTTAAGGGGGGCTAGAAATGGGAAACAAAATTTCCCAAAGTCATAACCTATCTTGATTGTTTTTTTTCACACTGAAAAATATTGGTGCCCTAGCCATCTCAACCTTTCTTTCATTATAGCCCTAGAAAGCACGATTGAAACATTTTTTTGTACAGCCTACTGTTTAAAATACAGTCAGTCAGCCAGGTACCTAGAACAATCTGTAGGCAATTTCTCTGGAAAACTGTTGGGGTTCCAACCCTGTTTCTTTTCTTTTCAGCTAAATTCCCATTTTCTTTTCTGTAATTATATTTGCCTATAAGATAATTTTTAATTCTAAGTTGAATTCTGGTTGCTAAGCAAAATTCTTTTGCAATAAGTAAGCTTTGAACTAAATTCTATTTTGAACTTCCTGGTCTGAGCCTTTGAAAGATAAAGTTAAGAAAAAGTATAATGTATTTTGAATGGGGATTGAGAGGATTGGCTAGGCCAAGTGAAGGTCCACCCCTATGAAAAGTTGTTGTACATAATGAATTTTTGAGTTAGTCTACTTAAGACCCCGTTTGGGGAAGTATATTCTTTTTGTTATGTGTGTGACCTTTGGAAGATTACAAGTAAGATATTTTCTGCAACAGTGTAGACTATTTTTCCAGGAACCCAGACAGGGTAGGAACAGAATTACGAGATACCTTCATTATTACATTGACAGGGGGGTTTGTTACCTCCAAGGAGATAGTTAGAGACTTTTAGTGGTAACCCGGGTTGGGTACATCCTTGGCCTTAGAATTTGGCCATTTAGACCGCTCAATAATGGTATCATACCCTGGGGCAGGGTACATTGTAAATTGGGTACTAGCACACCCAATATTTACAGAACTGTTGGGGTAAGCGCGGGCATCCCACTATAATATTTGGCGCCCTTGGGGGCTTTCCCCTCTAGGAAGTGGTATAGCACCATTTTTGCATCAATAAGGGGTGACACCTGTACCTTACCACACCAACGCTGGTGGCAGTTGTGGCTTACCAGTATAATGTTGGTGGCAGCAAGAAAGGTCCTATCAGTAAACCTGATAGTAAAAGAATTCCGCGTTTTCGAAGAGACAAGTTGAGTTAGCCTACATAGTAGCCTATTGTGGTAACATAAAAAAAACACTTGTGAGACAAGGGAGGCTGCGCTGCCCATGTAAAATTGGCAAATTAAAACACAACAATTTTTCACGAAAAGATAAAAAGAGACATTGGTAAAAGGATTTTCATTTAGACAGAAGACGTTAAGTAAACCTTGAAGTAATGGCGGACAAACAGAGAATTCAGACAAGATCAGAAAAGGGACAATTGGAAGAATTGGATATGAATTCGAAAAAAAACTACCACAGTAAAACAAAAATTGTATGCACACACAATTGTATGCAACTCCCGCTGGAAATACCCTAAGAAAAATACCATCAGATAGAATTATATGTCACTCAGGGGGTGAAATAGACATTTCTGACACATGTGAAGGGGAAATATTCAAAACAAAATCAGTAATAGAGCAATCTCCAGTACAAACCATGGAGGAAGAAAAGAGTTTAAGGCAGATTCAGAAAGACTTATTCCCAGATAGAGAAACCCAGACAAAAGAAACAGTGGCGATAATACATGAAGAAAAATCATTATATGAAAATATGGGTAAAACCAAACCAACTCACCCTTCAGATGAGGTATAAAATGTAGGGGAGTTGCGGGTAAGAGGAAACATAATTATAGAACGAACAGACTCGGAAAACGAATTAAGAGGATATAAAGACAGAGAATCATAGTAGGCCAAGTAGCAGGAGTAGTAGAAGCTCAATTTTCAGCAGGAGCTCGCGAAAAAGTACTCAAATAGATGCAACACAAAAACTTTTAAATTTCATGGAGAAAGATAGAATAGCCAGAGAACAAAAAGAGGAGGAAGATAGAAAAGAAAGAGAGAGGGATAGAAAAAAAAGAGAGGATAGCTAGAGAGCAGAGAGAAGAGAATATTAGCATAGCCAGACAACAAAGGGAAGAGGCAGATAGAGAAGATAGAAAAGAACTAATGCAAATAATTGCAGGGAGAAATTCCCAAGAGCCTCAGAAATCGTCTACAGTAGAGGTAATGCAGGCAGTAAACCTTCAACCAATGAAAGAAAATGAAGACGTACATTTATACCTATACAATTTTGAAAAAACGGCGGAATTAAGCAGATGGCCAAGAGAAAACTGGGTGACATCAATACAGCCCCTCCTTAACTATGAAGCACAAACTGCTTTTAAGGCATTACTGATGCACTACTCAAGTGATTTTGAAAGAGTAAAACAAGCCATTTTTGAAAAGTTTCAACTCTCCCCTGAGCACTTTCAAAGGAGGTTTAGAAGCAAAAGAAATCAAGACAACAAAGCTTACAAAGAGTTCGGGTACAAATTAAAGGATATGTGTTTAAAATGGCTAGATTTAGAAAATTATAGAATGTTAGAAGACCCAGAGAAGATAAAGGAAGAATTGACGGAAGTCATAGATAAAACAGTAATGGAACAATTTTTAGAAAATACCCACAGAGAATTGAAAATATATTTGAAAGAAAAGAACCCAAAAACAAGTGAAGAAATGGCGGAAATTGCAAATAAGTGGAACGAAATAAGAGAGGAAGTTGAGGACACAGACATATTTTTAATATAGAGAGTATAACAAAAATAGGCACTATAACACAGCGCAAGGAGAATTAACATGCTATAACTGTGGTACTACAGGGCATTTTGCAAGAAACTGCCCCAGTAAACATGACCAAAAACCACATAAAACGACAGCCTGGGCTATGACCCATAATAAGGAACAAAATTACGCATTTGCAGAATCGCATAAAATATACGGAAAATTAAACGTGGAATTAGTTAAAATGGCAATTCATTCCCTCAGTGACCAAACCTATGTGCAAACTGACCTAATTAATAGAACGGAGATAGACCATAAAAATAAAATTACAACATTATGTTATTATGGAGACAAGCACCCATGCCCGTCTGCTTGGGTTAGAATAGAAATTGCAAAGAACAACTGTACAATCCAAAGAAAAACGATAAAAGTAGGCTTAGTACCTACGCTAGCAGTTGATGTTTTAGTAGGAGGAGACTTTGGGGATATTGGAAATTTCCTATCGTTAAAAGCGACTTCTTTAACAGTGGGAAAATTACAAAATTACACTAAGACGGAAAAATATACAACTTCGTTGACTACAGGGGAGGTAGACCAGCCCATAAAACAAATTGGGAGGCTGTGCTGCCCTGTCGGAAAAACGAAATGCTTGATACTCATGTTCGAAATGTTGATAATCCACAAAAATGGGATGCAGAAGTAAAAAGGCCACAGAATATTGAAAATAAGACGCGCGAAAATGATTTTTCGGGAAAATTTCCAGAAAATGGAAACCTTGAGAACACTTAACGAGTGTGAGACACCGAAAAATGTTTGCCAAAATGAAGTGCTGATTGTACCAGAGAAAAAGGAGACGAAATTCATTGTACGCCCTTTTCCTCGTAAAGTTCGAGAAATTTAGTACAATATGAAAAAAACCAAATGTCAGATTTCAGTTCCCATTTGATAACGAACTATTTGTTTTGGTGGTAAAAGTAAAGAAAACTAAAAGAGAGAAAAAAGATATTAAACAGAACTACAATAAAGAAAGGCAGTCAAAGATGGTGGACACTGGAGTCCAAATCAGATTTAACAATGATTTATTATTTTGCGCGAATGACAAAATTGAGAAAAGTAGAGATGAAAAGAGAAGTGCAAAAAAGAGACAAAATTTGAAGATTCAGTCTTGCGTGGTGAGAAACAAAAAGTTGGATGGGCTGTGCATAGCTAACATAAATAAAATGAATAATAGGGTGAAAAATAACAAGTTGGATGGGCTGTGCCTTGATAACATAAATAATAGGGGGGACAAAGAGGTCCAAGACCCATGGGAAATCAAACAAGATGATTACAAAATAGAGACGAATGACCTACAACGGGTTGGGGAAAAGTTGGGAGATATTGAATGTCAAGTCAGATTGGAAAAACTTGGGAAGGAATAGGAGATTAGTGCTATCAACTCAAAAGAGATGTCAATTCTTTACGAGGGGGAGGAATCCCTTGGGGAAGATCCCCTGCGGGAAGTTGCGAAATATAGCCCTTTTCCTCAATGCACAACTGGCAGACAAGTTGTGATCCCTTTACCGAGGTTTTGCCTCTCTGATCTGGAGTCCTTGGTGGATACTCGCTCCCAGGTGCTTCATACTTCACCCAAACCTTTGTCCAGTAACCTTATTCATAGTTGTTATTCTTCATGGGAATCAACAATTATTTCCGGCAAGCCATATTCAGTATCTAAGTTTCATCTTCAATTAGCATCAACGCATATTCTTCATTTGATTATCCCAGGGGAGGGAACCCAGAGTGAACTGATTAGTGATTCGCTCAAACTTTTAGCTGACTTCCCTATACTCTTATCGTTTTCACAGGCCTTTGCATTTTCGGCCTTAGATTATTTGAAATTTTGCCAAGGGGCAATTTACTTTTTTATTGAGATGTGGGGTTGTTTCCACAGATGGAAATTAAGAGGCTAGCGCAGCCAATTTTTCATGATGGCTGGCATCATCCAGAAACTGATTCTCTGCTCCTCTCAAATGTAAATTTCGTGAGAGCAAGAAAATTTTTATTTTGCTGTGCAAGATCAAGTTCCACAAATCTCATGGATTCTTCCTTCTTTGAAATCCCAAGCTTGATGAATAGAGCTGTACAGACAATAGCTTTGATTGGTTGGACAGAAATACAGAATGGCAATAGAACAAAGCCAAGGGGATGGTATAGTCGTGAAGCCATAAGCCAACGGTTAGCTGCAGTGGAGATGTACAAAAGAAGGGAGAACAGAAGATAGACAAGTTTGGTGATTTTGAAGTTGCGGACCAGCGTGGCGCATGGGTGGTCATTTATCTTACGGGGGGAGGTGTTGGGGTTCCACCCCTGTTTCTTTTCTTTTAAAAACAAATGACCCATTTTCTTTTCTGTAATTATATTTGCCTATTAGATAATTTTTAATCCTAAGTCGAATTCTGGTTGCTAAGCTAAATTCTTTCGCAAAAAGTAAGCTTAGAACTAAATTCTATTTTGGACTTCCCGGTCTCAGCCATTGAAAGATAAAGTTAAGAAAAAGTAGAATGGATTTTGAATGGGGATTGAGAGGATTGGCTTGGCCAAGCGAAGGTCCACCCCTATGAAAAGTTATTGTACAGAATGAATTTTTGAGTTAGTCTACTTGAGACCCCGTTTGGGGAATTATATTCTTTTTGTTATGTGTGTGACCTTTGGAAGATTACAAGTAAGATATTTTCTACAACAGTGTAGACTAATTTTTCCAGAACCCAGACAGGGTAGGAACAGAGTTACGAGATACCGTCATTATTACATTGACAGGGGGGTTCATTACCTCCAAGGAGATAGTTAGAGATTTTTTGTGGTGACCCGGGCTGGATACACCCTTGGCCTTAAAATTTGGCCATTAGACCACTCTATCACGTTACCATACCCTGGGGCAGGGTATATTGTAAATTGGGTACTAACACACCCGATATTTACAGAACCTTTGGGGTGGTGCGGGCATCCCACTATAATATTTGGCGCCGCCGGGGGCTTTTCCTTCTAGTAAGTGATGTAGCACCATTTTTGCACAAATAAGGGGTGACACCCGTACCTTACCACACCAATACTGGTGGCAGTTGTGGCTTACCAGTATAATAAAAACATATAGCAAATCTTCTTCCACTTTTTGGAGTGCCCATGCTTCAAAGCCATATTTGACCACTGCTATGACTGTAGCTTCTAATATTCTATACTTGGTTTGCAGTCTTATCTTCCTATTCTTCTTAACTTTTTTAACTGTGAAAAAACACCCGAACAAAAATTAAATAAACACTCAATGCAAACAAACATACAATAGATATTAATGTAAATTAATAAATAAATCTTAAAACGAGTGAAACTTAAATTGAATATGCAAATCAAGCTTCAAACAAACAAAAATCACTACAAGCAAGAGTTTGGGTATGACCTCCTTCTCTCACTGTAAAAGTCTAGAACCTACTGCATCATTGGCGCTTTACTGAAAACCAGTTTTATACCAAATATTTTTTTTTTGTACTTAATATTGAAAATAAACATTAAAGTTATAGTAACATTTTGAACTGATGAGCTTTCAGCAATTAATATCATTATACATCAAATGTTCACTTTAATTTATTAGCTCTTTTTAAAGTTGTTAAAGACGAATATAGTTTCACTACAAACAAGTGTTTGAATACTGCTTCCTTTCCTAACTGTAAATAAAAACCACAAGCCTACTGCGTCATTGGCGCTTAACTGAAAACGAATTATATTACAAATGTTTTCTTTTCTAGTTCTTACAGCATTGAAAATAAAAATACAATTACAGTGAAATAAATTCTTGAACTGATGGATCTTTCAACAATTAATATCATTATACATCACATATTCAATTTGATGTTGTTTATAGTTTCCAAGACTGTTCAAGACCCATACAGTTTTCAGTGAAGCACCAATGACGCAGTAGGTTCTAGACTTTTACAGTGAGAGAAGGAGGTCATACCTAAACTCTTGTTTGTAGTGATTTTTGTTCGTTTCAAGCTTGATTTGCATATTCAATTTAAGTTTCACTCGTTTTAAGATTTATTTATTAACTTACATTAATATCTATTGTATGTTTGTTTGAGTTGATTGTTTATTTAATTTCTGTTCGTTTTAAGCTTCATTTATACTTCAATAGGAAAATATGTTTTTTCGTTTTAAGCTTGATTTTCATATTCAATCTAAGCATTACTTGCTTTAAGATCTATTTATTCATTTATATTATTACTTGTTGCATGTTTTTGCTGTGATTGTTTATTTAATTTCTGTTTGTATTGGGTTTCATTTATTCTTTAATAGTAATATCTGGTCGTGAGTTTGAATTTGAAAAGGTATTTGTATCTGTAGAGCTTAAGTTCAAAATGGCCTTTACTTTTCTTTGCAAAACTTATTTTTCGGAAAGTTTTTTTTAATTAATTTTGTTTGTTTTTGATTGCAAAAAATTTCAAGTTTTTAAAAACTCCTTATTTCAAAATCAAACTTAAAAAAAAATTCAAATATTCATCACAGTATCAAAACTGGTATCAAAGTAACAATATCAAAGTGAAAAAATGGGTTTGTGTCAACCTCGGAGTTTTTATTATCTGATGTTTGAACTATTTTTAACAAAATTGCTGTCTCAAAATTTTTATCGGATGGGTTTGGGGAAAAAGGACATGTGGGGA
The DNA here is from genome assembly GCA_029168905.1 of Artemia sp. Kazakhstan ARC1039. Taxonomy (NCBI): domain Eukaryota; kingdom Metazoa; phylum Arthropoda; class Branchiopoda; order Anostraca; family Artemiidae; genus Artemia; species Artemia sp. Kazakhstan ARC1039. The sequence continues at coordinate 10,388 of JAQQPU010001701.1, read as the reverse complement.
CTAATTAAGCTTTGGTCTCCTTTGACTCTTTAAAAGTTAACTGGAACTTTCTATTTTCAATCAAATGAGCCCTCTCATTTGATTGAATGATAACATATCTGTTCTCATTGAACTTCAGAGATATGAGAACATATCTCTGAAGTTTATATGAGTATCCCTTCTATAAGAAACATATATATCCTCTGATTATAAATTACAACGCCTGTCCCTGGGCCCTGGGGAGTTTTGTCGACCCTGTAGTTTTAATATCTGATGGTTAAACTGTTTTTAACAAAATTGTCACCTCCAATTTTTATCGGATGGGTTTATCCATCCGATACACCCAAAGGCGTGGAGTGCGGAAGGGGCTAGTTGCCCTCCGATCTTTTTTCACTCTGAGAAAATGAACTACAACTTTTAGTTTCCATTCAAATGAACCATCTCTGAAGTTTATACGGGCATACCTTTCATAAGAACCACATACGGCCCCAGGGCATAGCTTACAATGCCTGTCCCCGAGGCCCTGGGGGGATGTGTCGACACCGGAGTTTTGTTATCTGACCTTTGAACTATTTTGAAAAAATAGCTCTCTCAAAGTTCTTATCAGATGGGTTTGTGGAAAATAGGGCGCGGAGACGGGAGCTAGTTGCCCTCTGATCTCTTTTGACTCTTAAAAAGTGAACGATAACTTTCAGTTTCCAATCATATGAGCCCTCCAAAGTTTATACGAGCATACCTTCCATAAGAACCATATATACCCCCAGAGCAATACTTACAACGTCTTCCCTGGGCCCTGGGGGGGTGTCGACACAGGAGTTTTTCTTTCCTGACCTTTGAACTATTTTTAACGAATTGGCCATACGTAAAGGAGTTTTTGTTATATGATCTTTGAACTATTTTTAACAAAAGGGCTACCTCAAATCTTTTATCAGATGTATTTGGAGAAAAAGGGCTTGGGGGGGTCAGTTGCCCTCTGATCACTTTTGACTCTTAAAAAGAGCACTAGAACTCTCGATTTCCAATCGAATGAGCCCCCTTTGAAGTTTATATGACGACCCCTTCTATATGAATTGCCTCTGGGAAAAAATTAGTGGAGTCTGGGGGGAGGCTAGCTGCCCTCCATCATTTTTGATTCTTAAAAAGTGAATTACAACTTTCAATTTCGTATCAAATGAGCCCTCTAGGAAGCTTATACGAGCATCCCTTCTACAACAACCATATATGCCCCCAGGGCATAGCTTACAACACCTACCCCCGGCCCCTGGGGGGCTGTGTCAACACCGGTGTTTCTCGTTATCAGAACTTTGAACTATTTTTAACAAAATGTCTATCTCAAAATTTTTATCTGATGCATTTAGGGCGTGGAGGAGGGGGAGGGGAAGCTAGTTGCCCTCCGATCTCTTTTGACTCTTAAAAAGTGAACAAGAACTTTCAATTTCCAACCAAATGAGCCCTCTCTGAAGTTTATACGAGCATCCCTTCCATAAGAACTATATATGCCCCTAGAGCATTACTCATAACCCCTGCCTCCAGGCCCTGGCGGGTTCCGTCGACACAGGAATTTTCTTATCTGACCTTTGAACTGTTTTTAATGAAATGGCTATAATAAAATTTTTATCGGATGGGCTTGTGGAAAAAACGGTGTGTGTGTGTGGGGGGGGGGGTGGGGCTAGTTGCCCTCGGATATCTTTTGAATCTTAATAGTTGAACTAGAACTTTCAATTTCCTATCAAATGAGCCCCCTCTGAAGTTTATACGAGCATCCCTTTCATAAGAACCATATACGCCCCCAGGACAAGGCTTACAACGCCTAACCCCCGTGTTCTGGGGAGTTTTTGTTATCTAATTTTTGAACAATTTCCAAAAAAACTGGCTATCTCAAAATTTGTAGTGGACGGGTCTGGGGAAAAAGAGCGTGGGGGGGCTAGTTGCCCTTAACTCTCTTGACTCTTAAAAAGTGAGCTAGAACTTTCAATTTCCAATCAAAAGAGCCCTCTATGAAGTTTATACAATCATTCCTTTCATAAGAACCATACAGGCCCTTAGGGCATAACGTAGAACGCCTTCCCCTGGGCCCTGGGGGATTGTATTGACACCGGATTTTTTTTTTATCCGACCTATAAGCTATTTTTAGCAAAATTTCTATCTCAAAATTTTCATCAGATGGGTTTGGAAAAAGAAAGCGTGGTGGGGGCTAGCTGCCCTCAGATCTCTTTTGACTATTAAAAAGTGAGCTCAAACTGAATTTCCAATCAAATGAGCCCTCTCTGAAGTTTATACGAGCATCCCTTTCATACGATCCATATATGCCCCAAGGCATAAATTACAACGCCTGCCCCCGGGCCCTGGGGGGTTGTGATGATACCTGAGTTATCTGACTTTTGGGCAATTTTTACTTAATGGCTGTCTCAAAATTTTTATTGGATGCATTTGGGGTAAAGGGGCGTGGGGGGCTAGTTGCCCTCTAATCTCTTTTGACTGTAAAAAACTGAACTAGAACTTTCGATTTCCAACCAAATGAGCCATCTCTGAAGTTTTTACGAGCATACCTTCAATAAGAACCATATAGTCCCCCAGGGCATAACTTACAACACCTGCCCTCGGGCCCTGGGGGGCTGTGTCGACCCCGGAGTTTTCGTTATATGGTCTTTGAACTATTTTTAAAAAAAAGCTATCTCAAATTTCTTATCGGATGGGTTTTAGGAAAAAAGGGCGTGGAGGGGGGGGGGCTAGGTGCCCTCCAATCTCTTTTGACTCTTAAAAAGTGAACTAGAACTTTCAATTTCCAATCAAGGGAGCCCTCTTTGAATTTAATACGAGCATCCCCTCCATAAGACCCATATATGCCCCCAGGGCATAACTTACAACGCCTGCCCCCGGGCCCTAGGGGGTTGTGTCGACACCGGAGTTTTTGTTATATGATTTTTGAACTATCATGGTTGCAGCGGCAGCTGCAAGCTAGTAAAGAGCGAACCACAGTCCATAGTAATCAAAAATTGAAAAACATGTTTTCAAAAAAACTGTCTAGTGAGAAAAAATTGCCATTTGACACTGAATCAGGAATGGTAACTATTGTTTCGGTTAATCTTAGAAGTAAAAGTTTATTGCGAAAAGAAATTTATGGTGATTTAAAAAAAGAGCCTGAAACCCCTTGAAAATGGCGTCAAATCGAAATAAAAAGTGCACCATTGGAATCAGCATGGTCGAAAACCTTTTGTAGGATAATTACAGTCCCCCACCTTGAACACCAAGGAAAATGACTTTTTTGCATTGGTAGCACTGATCTGTCTCCCTTTTTTTTCTTTTTTTTTCCAGGGCTAGCGATTTACCAGAACATCATAGAGTGATGCTTAATGGCTCATTAGAAATTTGTTTCTAACATCTACGTGCTTTTTATAAATTCCACTATCTGCAAGTGTCATATGGCACAAAAATGGCACATTTTGTGCCATTTCTCAAGGGATGGGGCTAGCGGGCTGCAAAAACATCGTGTACAGATGTTTAATAGCTCACATTAAAGCTATTTCTCATATCTAAGTTTTCTTTATGAATTCCACCACATGCAACTGCCAAATGGCACTATAAATGGCACTATTGATGCCATGTCTGAAGTGGAAAAGCTAGGGGCTAGTGTGCTGCCAGAACTTCTTAGAGAGATGTTTAATGGTTGATTTGAAAGCTGTTGCTCATATCTACGTGATTTTAATCAGTTTTTCCATCCGTAAGTGCCAAAGAGCACATAAAATGGCACCTTTTGTGCCACTTCTTAAGTTGAAAAGCTTCGAAGTATAAAACGGTACCATTGTAATAATTATAGTCAAAACCCTTAATTGGAGGTTTACAAGGGACCCTCACCATATAATCCCCCTCCCAGTCCCCTTAGTAAGTCTCATTAGCCCGTTGGAAGAATTCACTATGAACTCTTTAAAATTTAGGAATGGTAACTATTATTTTGGTTCATCTTAGAAAAAAATTTTATTGCGAAAAGAAATTTATGGTGATTTCGAAAAAGAGCCTGAAACCCCTTGAAAATGGCGTCAAATCGAAATAAAAAGTGCACCATTGGAACCAGCATGGTCGAAAACGCTTTTGTAGGATAATTACAGTCCCCCACCTTGAACACCAAGGAAAATGACTTTTTTGCATGGGTAGCACTGATCTGTCTCCATTTTTTTCCTTTTTTTCCAGGGCTAGCGGTTTACCAGAACATCATAGAGAGATGCTTAATGGCTCATTAGAAAGCTGTTTCTCACATCTACGTGCTTTCAAAGGCGATATATTTGCATAAACGCTAATCTGGAACATATTAGGAACTGTAGTGAATCACTATTTTGTGTGTTTTTTTTAATAGTTAGCTTGTTGTATCATTTATTCAATTGAATCATGAATCTACGCGCTATATCGTGAAAAATCACTCAATTTAGGTAAAAATCACTAGTTTTAGAACGAAAATCACTAGCAAGAAAAAAAAATCACTATTCAACATAAAAAACACTAGAAATAGTGATAAATCACTAGGGGTGGCACGCCTGCTTCTCCTGCACACTCCCTTCATTAGAATATTAGTGATTTCTTATTATATTCAATGTTTTGAATGATATTTTGTTTGAAATTTTATTTCTTCAGAGAGAGAAGGGGCAATTCTTTATGGCATCAGTGGCTGCCTTAGTAAATATGATGAAATATTTGAATAGAACAAGCTATCAATATAAATATTTTCCATTCACATCTGAGGAAAATAATAACAGATTTACCATTTTTTGTTGAAAATCAGTCGTTGAATCCATGGAATTCATTTTTTCTTCAACTTATGTTCTTAGTGAATATGAGCTAGTTCAAAATATGTATGATGAATTGTTGAAAATTCGGTGCAATCCCCCACAACCCTCAGGGCAAGGGTTTTATGTTATGCCCGGGGGCCATATAAGAACAATATTGGCACAATGTATTATTATTTATTTTTCCTTTAGAGCAGGGCACTTCGCATCAAAGAAGTTGTCGTAGAAACTTCGAAAAGGGCTCATTCAATTGGGAATCAGAGTGGCTTGTGCCTTCTTTAATAGCGAAAGTGATTGGAAGGCAACTAACACCCCTTCAACGCCCACCTTTTCCCGAAACACATCCAATCAAAATTTTGAGATAGCCATTTTGTTCAGCGTAGTTGATTTCCAGATAGAAATTATGTTTTTGAGGAGGACACTCCCCCACAGCCTTCAGGGCAAGAGTTGTAAGTTATGCCCTGGGGGCACATAAGGTTTTTATAGAAGGCGTTGTCGTAGAAACTTCAAAAAAGGCTCATTCAATTGGAAATTCAAAGAGCTAGTGCCCTGTTTAATAGTCGAAAGTGATTCGAGGGCAACTAACCCTACTCTCACGCCCACCTTTTCTTCAAACACATCCAATCAAAATTGTGATATAACCATTTTGTTCAACGTAGTTGAAAGTTCTGGAAATTATATGTTTGAGCAGGGCCCTCCCACCACAGTCTTCAGGGGCAAGGGTTATAAGTTATGCCCCGGGGGAATATATAGTTCTTATGGAAGGAATACTAATATAAAGTTCAGAGAGGGCTCACTTGATTGGAAATTGAAAGTTTTAGTTCACTTTTTAAGCGTCATAAGATATTGTTGGAGGGTAGCCATCTTCCCCTCCCCCAACTTCTTTTTCCCAAATATATCTAATAAAAATTTTAAGATACCTATTTTGTTAAAAATTAATTAAAAAAAAAAAGTTTTCCCGAGGCAAGTAAAGAGCGCAGTTGAAACTTAAAACGGACAAAAATTATAACTTCACAGCCTATCTAATATATATTAATATAACTAGTATAAACAAACCAACTAATTATGTTTCCCTATACTTTTAGGATTATAAAAAACTAGCGCTTTACTGAAAACACAAAATAATTTAGGACTATGGTGCAGTAAAAGCAAACCAATTAAGAACACTTTTTATAGAATCAAAATATTATCAATCCCTTTTAAGATAAAGCAACAATCCATTTTAGGATTTTTCTTTATTATTTTACGTTTAATTTAGTGTCACTTCTGCACAATGGCTCAGTCCAATGACTGGCTCTCGTTTTGGTTCTTAAAAGGACATGCCATGATTAGTTTGTACACAAGTTCGAAGTAAGGCCATATTGATAGTATTAGGACTATACACTAGCTTTAGAATTTGCATCATAGCTTGAAATTCACTCTTGTATAGAGAGAAATAATCGGATTTCCAGAGTTCATATTATGTCTTATTTGTTCTTCATTTCAAGTGATACTAAAGTATATTCCTAAAGTATACTCTTATTCCTAGCCTTAGTGACTAAGTCTTCTTAACATTAATTTTCAAACCTATTCTACCACACTGAACTCACAAAACCTCTAAAAGTTGATTCATTTTGCTCACACTTTCATCTAGGATGCTTATGTCATCAGCATAATCTAAGTCCAGTAGGGTTTTTCCTCCCCATTTTATTCCGTGGTCTCCCATTGCCTTTCCTGTGTTCCTTAAGAAAAAGTCCATCAAAATAATTCATATAAAGGGGGATAGAACACAATCCTGCTTAACTCCTGATTTAATACAAAACCAGCTGCTAACCTCATTTCCTACCTTACATAGCACTATTCTTTTTAGTGTATTTGTCTGGTATACCATACAAGGATAAGACCTTTGCTAAAGCTCTTCTATCAACGGAATTGAAAACTTGCTCATAATCTATAAAACTGAAGACTAAAGGGGTTTGACAACTCAGGCACTTCTCAATTATTAACCTAAGATTGAAAATTTGGTCTACAAATCCTCTACCTTTTCTAAAACTGCACTATTCTTCTCTCAAAACTTTGTCTACAGCATCTCTCAGTTTAAAAAGTATCATATTACCAAGTAATTTGCTACTTACAGAGACCAGACTAATGCCTCAATAATTACGACACTCACTCTTATCATCTGTCTTATACAGTGGTTTAATTAAGGGTTTTTCAAAAATTGTTAGATACTTCCCTTTTTCAAAAATCATATTCGTATCTTCAGTAACTTATTTGTAACCTCAGAGCCACCCTAATTAAGAAACTCATTTACCACACTATCAGCACCTGGAGCCTTATTATTTTTAAATCCTCTAATTACTGTTGCTAATTCTTCCTCACAAAACAAGCCTTCCTTCACATCAAAGGTATCAAAATTTTTTTCATTTTCCTCTTTATATTTTCCTGAAACTCTGCCTATCTCTTTTTAACCCTTTGCTTATCACTAATTGTGGCCCTGTTCGTCTCTTTAACTGGAACAGGTCTGGATTGACTACTCCCTCTCAATTTATTAACATGCCAGTACAATATTTTACTATTATGCCTCTAGCTGAATCTTCCAGATCCTTGCCAACTTTATCCATGGCCTCTACTTCATACCTCTTTAGTTCATATTTTAATGCTTTCTCTACTTTCTTTACATAAAGCGTTTTCACTAGGATAAAGGTACCGATGATTTGACAGTTTTTGTAAAAAACCAGATTTTCTTCTCTAGAAGTCTTAATTTAAAGACTTTCGGTTTGAAAAGGGTTTCAGTATGTAGGGAAAACATCTAGGAATTTAACTGTTTGATGAGAAGTTTGAACTTTTGTCTGGAAAGGGTACAAAACTCCAATTTTCCGAAATTAGAGCATTTTCACCTACAAATTCGACACAACAAAAAAGTTACCTGTTTTTGACACAAGTCGGAACCCAATTCGACACCCGTCTAAATACTTGGGGAATACTTGTGGGCGGAACCTGGTGTATTTGACACGTATATTCTTGTTTCTTTGTTTTTCTTCAACTTCATTTAATGAATAAAAGTATAAAAGACTATGCAAAAAGTAGAAGTAATAAAACTAGCAAAATTGTTTCAAGTATGTAGTATTTGGTATAACAAAATCGGTACAACAAATTTTAATATACATTATTAAATACAAATAGTATTTAATATAACAAATTTAGTATAACAAAATTGTTTCACTAGCATTTCGGAAGGGATAGGGTCTAGGAAAACGGGAGTGGATTTCAAGAAATTTAAGAAGTTTATTTGATTTGGTGGATTTTATTTTCTTATGCAGATTCTTAGTTTCATCCAAATGGTCTACGCGTCCTTTTGTATAAGATTTTGTATTCGATAAAATTTGTATTTTTTATTCGGATGAAGGATAAATAAGGGTATAATCTAAACAAATCGGGGGGGGGCGCGCCCCCCCCGGGGGGGGGGGGCCCCAAACCCCCCCCCCCCTGCCCCATAGCAATTTACGCCCCTGCATGGTATGAGGCCAAGCAGCAGTTCCTCAGATGATGGAAAAATCCAGTGTCTGTAAGTAAAACTTCAAAGTTAAAAAAAAAACCTTTTGTTTAAATGTTCTTTCATCTGAAATGTTATTAGAAATAATAATCATCAAAATCTCTCGTTGCGCAGAAATCACCCGTAAATTCGACAGCTTAGGTGCCTATGGTTCTGTCAGTGGATCCTGGAATTTCGACACCTATTATTTCTCATCTGTTTTACATGTTCAGTGAAGTTTTGACTAAGTCACCTATATTTCGACAGGGCCTGTTGCTGTCTTTCCAAAATTTCGACAAGGTTACTACGAGATATTCGCCAAAGAAATAAATCCCTTGATAGAAGCCGATATTTACGCTTGAATGCGGCTGAAGGATAATTTTTAGTCCGTCTGGTATTCCACTACATCGAACAAGAATTTTCGACACTTGGAACCTAGTTTCGACAATGCAATTTCCGTCACCATTTTCATTTTATCAAGAAAAAGCTAATGTGGCTACATTTCAGAGAAGATCAGATGTATCTCAACACATTGGCGCTTATCCCAACTTTTTCTTGCTATAAATAACCAAGTAATGACAGTTTGAACATTACGTACCTGAAAAATTGTTGGGAGCTCCTTTCGTGTCAAAAACAGGAAACTGACCGAATTGAATGTTCTTTTCTTGTCTGGGTGTACCGGATATAGTGTCCACGTTTCGCACCGTCGAAATATAACGACGGCTCCAAGAGATGGCGCTCTAAGTCACGGCTAAGCAGAGCTATCCCGTTTTGAAGGAAAATTTCGACAGTGGTTCCGAAATTGCACTGTCGAATCATCGGTGCCTTTACCCTAATATTCCTAGCTGCAGTCCTAACTTTCTTCCCTAAGCCCAGAAGAATCAGAATCTAAGCCCAGAAGAATCAGACTAAGCCCAGAAGAATCAGAATCCTGTGCAAATGCTGTCTTGTGTACTAGGCTATAATTTTTTCGAGGGGCATCACTCCTCAAGTGGGAATAGAGTTTACCGCAAGGTCCCGAGTCTTGCAGGTACCCCGAAAGAGTTGAGGCAGCCCTTTGCAGAGGCCGTTGTCTGTAGATCTGGATCTTACGCCTGTCGCAGTTGTCCTCCTATAAAGGATCCTCCCGCGATGTTATTTTACGTCTCCGTGCAATTTAATCCATTACTGGTAGAAGGTTTGTAACTCATATGATGTGTGGACACGCCGGTGGGCCCTGTTGAGTATACATTTGAGGAGCCGTCTTCCTCCTCCACCTGTATTTATGGCCCCAGGCGAGGGTGCCCCAGTTTCTATTATGGACCCCCAAGGAAAAGGTCCCCCTTGGGCCGTGCCTCCTATGGAGGTTCTCTATATATCTCTAGGGCTTTCCCCTATCGCCATCTGGGGACACGCTGAGCGGCCTTGGGGAGGCCCCTGGGGTAAATACATTTTCTTATAATTACAAGACATTTCAGACTTTAAAGACCAATAAAATATCAAATTGTTATTTTGGTAATTTCGAATAGATAGGCAGGGTCTAACATATCGGTTATTTTTTTTTTTAAAAGAGCTATCTCAGTCATATGCTATTATATTTGGACATCAAGTCTTAGCTATGATTATAAGCATCAAAACTAAAAGTTAACCTGACCTTGACCCCTCATGGACCCTTAAATCCGTTAAACACGTATTAGAAAATAGTCAATTGCTGTGTAAAAAGAATGTTTTGCCGCTATCTCTGATAAAATTGGGTCTATTTTTGCTAATTGGCCATTCATTAGGGTGATCATCCCCATGAAATTCCGCATTATTTGAGATATGGATATCCCGTGGAATCTGACCTTGTGTAAACATTCCTTGAAATAAAAGTAACAAATTCAAAGCTCTCTGCTTATCACAGGTCTTGCCAATGCGAATGCAATTATGTGCCATTATAATCCTTATTATTGCGAAACTGCCATACCGTACTTGGATATCTTATGAAATTATCTGAATTTAAAAATGCAAAAGTCCAATTAATGCAGCAGACAAAAACTCCAGTCAACTTTATTTATCCAGTGACGTCACATATTCCACTTGATTACGGATACTGAATAATTATTTTTAGTAGTTTATAAGACGTAAAAGTGTTCCCA
>JAQQPU010001700.1:58503-77433 GCA_029168905.1 Artemia sp. Kazakhstan ARC1039 | reverse complement strand
TTTTTTTTGCTTCGATCAACTCTTGATTTTGCGTTTTGCCAAAGTTCAATAACAAAATAATGGTAATTAAAGAGTATTTTGCGCATATTTGTCCAAACTTTGAATAATATAAAAACAAACTTCAATTACATAGACGAATGTCACAAAAACCGAGTTTTGAAATTGCTCAGGCTCAGGCTCAGGATGAAGAAAAAAACCTACTTGATATTCAAAATCAGCAACATGTCAACATTTTCCCCTCAGAATTGATTCTTCCTTTCAGTGATTAAATATAAAAAAAAGAGTTTTTCATCTGAAAGTAAAAAGCAACACTAAAACTTAAAACGAACAGAAACTATTCCGTATATGAGGGGAATACCCCCTCCTCAATACCTCGCTCTTCACTCTAATTTTTTTTAGTATTTAAAAAATACTTCTTATTTAATTAAGCGACCCTTGTTTTTAAGGAGTTGTCCTTATAGAATTGGGACAAAAAGGCATACACAAATTATCCCCTCATATACAGGATAATTTATGTTCTTTTAAGTCATAATTTTGCTCCTTACTTTCAGCTGAAAAACTTGTTTTTGTATTTCGTTTTTGATTGTTTTTCAAATAATACCGCAATCTCTACCTCTTCCCTCCATCGAAAATCCCCCCTCACGAAAATTACTCCTTGGAAAGTTCCTTCGTGTAGGATTTCCTGTACGAATTCGAGGAAATTCCCCCGTGTAAATTTTTCCCGTGGACCCCCCACCCCCCACATGAAATTCCCTCGTCCTGAAAAATGTCAGTTTACTTCCCAATAACAAACACTACATGTAAACAATAGGAAAACTTTATAACTTAGAGCCCTTTCCCTAGGGGCTGTGGGGGTCTTGTCTCCTCAGAGGCATAGATATTTGACCTTTCAATTATGCTGATTAAAAGAGCTATCTTAAATTTTAGATCGGATGAATTTGGGAAAAAACGGGTGTTGGAGGGGGGGGGGGGAGAAGAGTTACCTGTAAATCTTTTGTTGACTTAAAAAAGGCAGAAGGACTTTTCTCCCTATCTTCTAGGACCATTAGTTCAATAAAATCACCCTGGCAAAAAAAAACAAAAAACACTCGGTTTAATATCAGAGAACTTGGGTTTTCTGATGTTCCGAATCTGATGGTATGATTTTCATGATCATTCGTTGAAGTTGGGGGTGCCCCCCCCCCTTTCTTGAAAACCAGACATAATTCCTGAGGATCGTAGCTTTTGATAGGTACGGTAAACTTAATGAATTTTATATATCTGGAATCAGCACTAAAAGCCAATTCTTTTGATGTGTTTATTTTTTTCAAAATTGTATTTTTTAGAGTTTCGGTTACTATTTGGCCGAGTCACTTCTTACTTACAGTTTGTTACCACGAACTGTTTGATTAACTGAACAGCTTCGGAAAACACTTTCAGAAGGGAGGCTGATGGTGGGCATGGACATTAATTTCATGACAACCTCGTATAGGTGTTCCTGAAACCCATATTATGAGACTTCAACGACTTGAGTGAATCAGTTTTTTTTACAACTAATGACTCATTATTGAAAATCTTCAGAACCGTGACAGATCTCGCTGCTGACGAAGCATGCCTTGCATTAACTACTGAAACTTCTTCATGTGATCCCCACAAACTGGCTTAATTCTGTGGTGGCTGAATCACAGGGACTGTCACTGCACTTGAATCTATTGATACAGATTCAGCAGCCATCAAGGTCAAATCCATGCCCCTTGATTTTTGCTCTCAACTTGGAGAAGATTGTCAGGGGAAGCATAAATTTTCATGAAACATGGATCAAGGGATTTAGTAATCGTGACGAGTGTGATACGACCAAGACCTATAAGCCTAGAAGACATTTTATCTAGCAAGGCATTTAAGGAGACCTCAGCAACATTTGAGGGTCCACACTCCCTAAACGTACTTTGATTTTGAGAACAGGCTATGCCAACTTATGGATGCAGCTAAGTATGCTGTAAAGTAGCATGGTCACTGGATTGAATACATTATTTTTCTTCTTCTCGAACATTTGCGAAACATTTTTCTATGTTGGATTTTTTTTTTTCGCTGGACGTTCACCAGTAGATAGCAGAAAAAACCAAAAACATTTGAAAATTTCCAAATATCGTTTAAGATATTTATGTTTACGTTTCGATATCGATATTTGGTTCGATTTATCGTTATATCTATATTGATATCGAATATCGCCCAACCCTAGTTTAAATCGTAATCATTTTTTTTTTATTTTTGTTATTGGTCAATTAGTTTATAAAGTCTTTCTACTAGAATTTGTTTTGCATACAACACACTTCTATTGTGGATTGGTGCGCTGAATTTAGGATTCTTTGTCCAAGAGGGCGAAGGTTCGAATCCTAGTTCAACCAATTATTTGGTTTGGACGAGGGTCAGTGGTGTGACTCTGTAAGCTCAGCCAGAGTCGACCCAGCTCTAAATGGGTACCTGGAGAAATCTGGAGAAGGTAAATAGGAAGGGTGTGTGAAAGTACAGGATGGTTGGCCCCCAACCCCCCTTTGCACTGTCTGGCTGAACGGCCAAGAAATGGAGATCAGCACCGCCGGTAGGGACTGTAAAGTCCAATGCTGTATTATTTACCTTTTACACTTTTATTGTACTTTGAAGAGGGAATTAGTCTGGAATTTTTTGTATTGAAACATTTTTGTGACAAACTTTTCTCCAAATAAAAAGCAATGTTTGAAATAAGGGTTTAATTTAAACCACTTAAAGCTAATTCAATTTTGTTTAAGGGGATAGGGTCAATGGACTTAGAACTAAGGTCCTAGAATATAGGGAGAGGGCTCATTCCCCTTCTTGGAGGGCACTAGCCCCCCGTCCTATGCCCCAATTTCCCCAAAGTAGTCCCATCAAAGTTTTGAGGTAGCCATTTTGTTTAGGATTAACAAAAAGTTTATTTCGGATTATACCGTATGATTTACTGATACCTCAACCAATACATCCTTGAATGCGAGTGTTTTCTATCAATCAAATCACCTTAAAACCTCAACAATGTCCATGGAATAACAAATGACCGGATAAAACGTTATTAATAATGAATTGTAGATGTCAGACAAAACTATAACGAAATAAAGACATTGTTAATAACATCACTTTATATATAAGAGCAAAACAACCTCCATAGAAGAGGATATTTTGTACAAAGGATTTCAGTTGTCTAGTAAAATGTTCAAAACGGAATGCTACAAGTAAACGAGACAATGCTATCAATCGCAAGAAAGACACCATATTTTGTTTCGATGCTTCAAATCTTGAAAAAGCTACCTTTGTTTAGAAAAAGATGGCGCTGTTGCATCTACTATTGGGACCATTACATAATCTTCTAAATTGCATTAAAACGAATATTGTTTTCTAATTGAATTGAAAACTAATTGTTTTTTATTTTAATTGCAGATGGAGAATCCGACAGACGAGAATTCAGTGAGAACTGGAGCACAAGTCACACTAGTCGGAGCTACAGTTCCAAAGGATCTTGAAAATATCTTAGCTGATAAATTACCGGTACTAATTCAGGCTTTTATTGGTGTTTGTTATCATTTTGCTTTCTAAGCTCATATCAGTATTTTTTTCAGTCGAGGAACCAAATTTTGTTTCGGCAGTCGAATCTTACGTCGCTTGATGAAAAACTGTTAGTGATTATTCAGGTCATTTTTATTCCGGATTTTTGGCTCATAAAAATCGTCTTTCCAGATGGTATAATTTACTAATAATTTTCTAAGCTTAGACAGATGACGGTAATTTTTGCTAATAAAAATAAACCAAGTATTTTTATTAGCAAAAATTACCGTCATCTGTTTAAGCTTAGACTAACCTGTCGAACTGAAAGTCCTATGGCATATAATTCAGTGTAAACAGGTGTAGCTCAAGTCAAGCAATTAGGGTTGGTTTTATTGTTTTTTCTTACCAAAGTTGCTTTTGAAGATATTATTTGAACAAAATTTAACTTCAAGATTTAACTACCAGATTCGCTGCAGTTAATAGAAATTTCAAATTTGCAGAAAACGAAAAGGGAAATCCATGACTTTTAAATTTCCCCAAAAAATATAAAATAAGGCCTGCAATGACAACGAAAGAAGTTATGAATATCTCAGGCCTCAGTCTTGAAAAATAAGTATACAGTTTTTAGTTTTATCTTTTTGATTCATTGGTTTTTCATCCTGATTTTTACCCTACCAGTTTCTGTTTTTTAAATTGCCCCCTAAAAAATATAGGATAAGGCCTGTTATAACAACAAAAAAAGTTATGGATATCTTAGCCTGATGTTTACGATCCTTCTTTAGCCCGGAAAAACTGGTCCTGGCTACAGGATTCATTTCTTTTTCGCCCTGTTTTCCACCCTACTAGTTTTTTTTAATTGCCCTCGAAGGGCAATTTAAAGGCATCATTTGTTCGTCCCTCAAAGGGCATCACTAAGTTGCGATGAAAATAGTCGTAATTCTGAACTTTCATTCTAAAAGTACACCTTTGTGGGTAATAAAAAGTCGACCCCTGTGTCTTTTAGACTACGCTAATCCGTAAAACAAGAGCCAATACTAGTATATGTTGTATTTTGATAAAACTTTGAACAGTTAGTGTGATTAAATTGGTTACGGATGGCAATGGTCATGGGATTAAATCCTCATTGAGCTATGTGAAAACCGACAAACATAAAATTTGGATTAGGTAGATAGAGAAAGTGAAATAAAATTAAAAAAAAACTATTCTAGTCTTAATTTTCAAAGAAAAAAAGAAGATCCATTGTCAATAGAATACATTTTGTTGATTAAACATTCCTGCATAAATTGAAATCAGCGGGCTGCTCTTAGACGTTCTAGTATGACTCTGGCTAGTATTTTGCTAGGCACAGACGTTAGGTTGATGCCCCTCCAGTTGTCACAGACTAGCGCATCGCCTTTCTTGAAGAGTTTTACTAGTATACCTTTGGTCCAGTCTTTTGGAACTTTTTTGCTATTCCAGATGGCCACTAGGAGAGTAGTCCAAACGGTTATGCAGGCTCGAAGGGACGCCTTCAGCATCTCTGCCGTGATCCCATCTACGATCGATTTGGTTTTTTGTCCGGCCGTCGGGGGACACCCAATAGTACTGGTGAATCGTTTTATGTTCGAACATACTGCGCCTATCATCAAGTCGTTGCTTAGGGCATAGTCAATAAGGAGTGCACCGTTTCCATTCATGTCTCCGATGCCATGTGGGCCCAGAACTTCAGGGCAGTACTGACGATCTGCACCGACTTTAGCATTTAGATTGCCAACAACTACTACTACTACTACTAACAACTCATCGCAGCACCAAGCCGCCTGAGGCCAACACAGCTACGCACGCTCCTCCTCCACCCCAATCTATTCAAAGCCTCCCTTTTTACACCCGCCCACGAAGTTCCCATTTCCTTTAAAGCTTTCTTTATGACGTCCTCCCAACCCAGACGGGGACGACCTGCTTTCCGTTTAGCCCTAGATGGTTGGCCGAAAAGAACAATCTTCGGCAATCTGTCATCCTTCATCCGAACAACATGGCCTAACCACCTCAACCTTTCTTTCATTATAGACCTAGAAAGCGGTATTGAACCACATTTTTCGTATAGCCTATTGTTTGAAATACGGTCAGTCAGCCGGGTACCCAGAACAATCCTTAAGCAATTTCTCTGGAAAACATCTAGCAAATCTTCATCCGCTTTTCGGAGCGTCCATGCTTCAGAGCCATATTTGACCACTGTCATCACTGTAGCTTCTAAGATTCTAATCTTGGTTTGCAGACTTATCTTCCTATTCTTCCAGACTTTTTTTAACTGTGAAAAAACACCCTGAGCCTTGGCTATTCTATTTTTAACATCTTCACTGCTCCCACCATCTTTACTAATAATACTACCAAGGTAAGTGAAACTGCCCACCTGATCAATCTTTTCATTACCCAACGTCACCTTTTCATCTTCACTTATTCCTAGCCTTAGTGACTTAGTCTTCCTAACATTAATTTTCAAACCAATTCTAGCACCCTGAACTCGCAAAACCTCTAAAACTTCATTCATTTTGCTCACACTTTCATCTAGGATGCTTAAATCATCAGCATAATCCAAGTCCAGGAGACTTTTTCCTCCCCATTTGATTCCGTGGTCTCCCATTGCCTTTCCTGTGCTCCTTAAAACAAAGTCCATCAAAATAATCCATATAAAGGGGGATAGAACACAACCCTGCTTAACTCCTGATTTAATACAAAACCAGCTGCTAACCTCATTTCCTACCTTAACCGCAGCAGTGTTATTCTCGTACATAGCACTAATCACTTTAATGTATTTGTCTGGTATACCATACAAGGATAAAACCTTTACTAAAGCTCCTCTATCAACAGAATCGAACGCTTGCTCATAATCTATAAAACTGAGGACCAAAGGTGTTTGAAAACTTAGGCACTTCTCAATTATTAACCTAAGAGTGAAAATTTGGTCAACACATCCTCTACCTTTTCTAAAACCGCACTGCTCTTCTCTTAAAACTTTGTCTACGGCATCTCTCAGTCTAAAAAGTATCATATTACTAAGCAATTTGCTACCTACAGAGACCAGACTAATGCCTCGATAATTACCACACTCACTTTTATCACCTTTCTTATAAAGTGGCTTAATTAAGGTTTTCCTAAAATCATTAGGTACTTCCCCTTTTTCAAAAATCATATTCATAATCTCCAATAACTTATTTCTAACCTCAGAGCCACCATATTTAAGAAACTCATTTACTACCCTATCAGCAACTGGAGCCTTATTATTCTTTAATCCTTTTAGTACTGTTTCTAATTCCTCCTCACAAAACAAATCTTCCTTCACATCCAAGGTATCACAAACTTTTTCATTTTCCTCTATATTTTTTCCTGCAACTCTATCTCGGTTAAGCAAATTCTCAAAATGTTCGGCCCATCTCGCTTTAGCTTTTGTCTTATCGCTAATTGCCACCCCATTCCTATCTTTAACTGGGACAAGTCCGGATTGACTACTACCTCTCAATTTGTTAACGTGCCAGTACAATATTTTACTATTATGCCGTCTAGCTGCATCTTCTAAATCCTCGGCAATTTTATCCATGGCCTCCACTTCACACCTCCTTAGTTCATATTTCAATGCTTTCTCCACTTTCTTTACATTTCTTTTGTTTTCATGTGATCTATCACTCAGATAATTCTTGTACAAGTCCTTTCTCCTTTCTATTAAACTTAAAGCTTTTTCACTAATATTCTTAGCTGCAGTTCTAGCTTTCTTCCCTAATACACCTTCAGCAACTTCACAAATTATTTTTCTAAAATTATTCCAACCATCTTCCACATTATCAAATTTTAAACTCTCAAGTTTAGTATTCAACTGTTCCTGGAAAGTTTCTCTCAAATTCTCATCCTGGAGTCTACTAACATCATAACTTCCCGGGAGGTAATTACCCTTCCGATATTTCAGCTTTAAATTAACCCTTGACACTACTAGATGGTGATCTTTACTTTTAACATCAATAACAGCACTCCTATATACCCTAGTATCTTGTATTGATCCTGCCAGTCTTCGGTTTACTATAACATAATCAATAAGGTTTGCTGTCTTACCATCACGTGAATACCATGTTAGCTTATGAGCCATTTTATGACCAAACACCGTATTGGTTATAACTAGATTGTTATACCTACAAAATTGCAAAAGTCTGTATCCATTACTGTTTTCTTTTCCTACACCAAATTTACCTAAGCTGGGATACCATCTATCCTTATTTCTACCAACCTGGGCATTAAAATCTCCCAGCAATAACATCATATTTCTACGTGGGACCTTGTATATTTGCTCCTGTAACTGTAAGTAGAATTCATCTGAGTCACTAGTATCTCCATCAGTCGGTTCTACAGGGGCGTATACTACTATAACTGATACCTTGAACTTTCTAGTCATAAAATGAGCAATTAGTATTCTATTATTAATACCTTCCCAGCCTAAACAAGACTTAGCCGCTTCCTTATTCATCATGAGCCCTACTCCCTGTCTATGTAACCCATCCTTCCTGCCTGAGTAAACAAATTCTATATCACCTAATGGTCATGAATTCTTTCAGGTGTTTGATAATTTTTTGGGTTCTTCTAGGTCGTCCCTTCTGACCCGCAGAGGAGGATCCGGTTGTGGGTCCATTCACGTCAGGTACTTCAATTTCAAGACCTTCAGCAAACTCTTTTGCCTTCTCCAAAAGCGATGCAAATGAAGTGTCAGAGCGCAGTTCAGCTATTTCCTTCCTTGTTGCTTGAATCAAGGTGCGGGACCTAAATATTACCAGATCAACTGTCTCAAGCTGCTCAGAAAGGGAGTTTGTCGTCCTCAGAATTGCTTCCATATAGAGCAACTGGAATATAACTGTGAAAGATTCCATTTTTCTCTGGAGCCCAGCTGCTTCTGCTCGAGCTTCACTATCAGCTCCCTCGCTGACTGCAGACAGTACAGCCAGAACACATTCATATCGGAGTCTTATATTCGATATTGATCGATATGAAAAAGGCGACAGCTTGTCCTTTATCTTGACCGTGCCGAGTAAAAATCAGGGCAATAATACCATTTATAAGTGAAAGAATTTTGAAGGCATTTTCAGAAAGTTTGCTTCAGGGAAGAGCAAGCAACCCTGGAAGATAAATACAGAGCTTAAAAAATAGGTAGATATAAGTCTTAGCACTCATTTGGTGATGAATGACATTTTTTTATGGAAGTAATTTGTTTTACGTAATAATTTTGCAAAATGTGTCCACTTTATGTCCCAAATGTCTAAAATGTGTCCATTTTTTGCCCTATTATGTCATTATGCCCAGGCACATAGAAATATGTCCTTTGGACATAAAATATGTCCAGTTGGCAACCCTGTGCACGACCCAGTTGCACTATTAATCTCACTATTATCTAAGTTAATCTACATATAAATGTAGCAGTTTCAAAATTTTGACTAATTGCTAATTGTAATTTTGTTCCTGTATATTTTGTAAAAGAAAAAAAGGCCTTTTTGGGAGGAAGCTTGGGGGGCCCAGAAAAAATAGGGTGGGGGGGGGAGCGCCCCCCCCCCCCCCCCCCCAAATGGCGCCCCTGGATTGGAGAGCAACTAGCCCCCCACCCCGCCCCTTTTTTCCCAAATGCATCCAATACAAACTTTGAGATAGCCATTAAGTTAAAAATTGTTCAAAAGTCAGATAACAAAAACTCAGGTGCTGACACAACCCCCCCAGGGCCCGGGGGCAGGCGTTGTAAGTTATACCCTGGGGCATATATGGTTCTTATGAAAGGGATACTCGTATAAAATTCAGAGAGGGCTCATTTGATTGGAAATTGAAAGTTCAAGTTCACGTTTTAATAGTCAAAAGAGATCCGAGGGCAACTAGCCCCCACCCCTACGCCTTCTTTCTCCAAACCCAACTGATGAAAATTTTGAGATAGACATTTTGTTAAAAATGAAATAATTCAACGGTTGGAGAAAAACTCCGGTGTCAAAACAACCCCCCAGGGCCCGGGAGAAGGCGTTCTATGTTATGCCCTAAGGGCGTGTATGGTTCTTATGAAAGGGATGCTCGTATAAACTTAATAGAGATCTCATTTTATTGGAAATTGAAAGTTCTAATTAAATTTTTAAGATTCAAGAGATTTAAGGGCTACTAGCCCCCCCCATGCCCTTTTTTCCCCAAAACCATCCGCTACAAATTTTGAGATAGCCAGTTTTTTAAAAATTGTTCAAAAATCAGATAACAAAAACTCCGGTGTCAACACAACCCCCCAGGGCCCAGGAGGGAAGGCGTTGTGAGTGTTTTCCTGGGGGCGTGTATGGTTCTTATTAAAGGGATGCTAATATAAACTTCAGAGTGGGCTCATTTGATTGGAAATTGAAAGTTCTAGTTCACTTTTTAAGAGTCAAAAGATATCCGAGGGCTACTAGCCCCCCCCCCACACACACACATCCTATTTTCCCCAAGCCAATCCGATAAAAATTTTAAAATAGCCATTTCATTAAAAATAATTCAAAGGTAAGATAAGAAAAACTCCTGTGTCGACGCAACCCCCCATGGCCCGGAGGCAGGCGTTGTAAGTAATGCTCTGGGGGTATACGTAGTTTTTATGGAAGGGACACTTGTATAAACTTCGGAGAGGGTTCATTTAATTGGAAATTGAAAGTTCTCGTTCACTTTTTAAGAGTCAAAAGAGATTCGATGGCAACTAGCCCCCCTCCCCCTCCACGCCCTAAATTCATTGTTAAAAATAGCTCAAAGTTCAGATAACAAAACTCCGGTGTCGACACAGCCCCACAGGGCCCGAGGGTAGGCGTTGTAAGTTATGCCCTGGGGGGCATATATGGTTGTTATGGAAGGGATGCTCGTATAAACTTCATAGATGGCTTATTTGATTGGAAATTTAAAGTTATAATTCACTTTTTAAGAGTAAAAAGTGATCGGTGGGCAGCCGAGCCTCCCCCCAACCTTCCATTTATTTTTTTTCCAGACGCACTCATATAGAAGGGGTCGTCGTATAAACTTCAAAGGGGGCTCATTTCAAAAGGGGCAAACTTTTTTCACTTTGACATTGTTACTTCGATACCAGTCTTGATACTTTCATGAAGAGTTGATTTTTTTTTAAGTTTTATTTTGAAATAAAGAATTTTTAAAAACTTGAAACTTTTTGCGATCAAAAACGAACAAAAATTAATTTAAAAAAAAACTTTTCCGAAAAATAAGTTTTTCAAAGAAAATTAAAGGCCATTTTAAACTTAAGCTCAGCAGATACAAATATCTGTTAAAATTCAAACTCAAAACGACCAGAAATTACTGTTAAAGAATAAATGAAATCCAAAACGAACAGAAACTATATAAACAATCGTAGGAAAACATACAACAAGTAATAATGTTAACGAATAAATAGATCTTAAAGCAAGTAATGCTTGGATTGAATATGAAAATCAAGCTTAAAAAGAAAAATATATTTTGCTATTGAAGTATATATAAAACTCAAAACGAACAGAAATTAAATAAACAATCAATACAAACAAACATACAATAGATATTAATGTAAATGAATAAATAAATCTTAAAACGAGTGAAACTTAAATTGAATATGCAAATCAAGCTTGAAACGAACAAAAATCACTACAAACAAGAGTTTGGGTATCGCCTCCTTCTCTCACTGTAAAAGTCTAAGACCTACTGCGTCATTAGCGCTTTACTAAAAACTATATACGTCTTGAACAGTCTTGGAAAGTATAAACAACATCAAATTGAATATTTGATATATAATGATATTAGTTGTTGAAAGATCCATCAGTACAAGAATTTATTTCACTCTAATTTTATTTTTATTTTAAATGCTGTAAGGACTGGAAAAGAAAATATTTGTGATATAATTTGTTTTCAGTGAAGCGCCAATGATGCAGTAGGCTTTTGGTTTTTATTTACAGTTAAGGAAGGGGGCAGTATCCCAACTCTTGTTTGTAGTGAAACTATATTCGTCTTGAACAACTTTAGAAAGAACTAATAAATTGAACTGAATATTTGATGCATAATGATATTAATTGCTGAAAGCTCATCAGAAAATTTTACTATTATTTTAATGTTTATTTTGAATATTAGGTACAAAAGAAAATATTTGTAATAAAATTGGTTTTCAGTAAAGCGCCAATGACGCAGTAGGTTTTAGACTTTTACATTGAGAGAAGGAGGTGATATCCAAACTCTTATTCTAGTGATTTTTGTTTGTTTCAAGCTTGATTTGCATATTCAATTGAAGTTTCACTCGTTTTAAGATTTATTTATTCAGCTTGATTAAGTTTGTTTTAAGCTTGATTTTCATATTCAATCTAAGCATTACTCACTTTAAGATCATTTATTCATTTATATTATTACTTGTTGTATTTTTTTTTCCTATGATTGTTTATTTAATTTCTGTTTGTTTTGGGTTTCATTTATTCTTTAATGATAATTTTATGTCGTTTTGAGTTTGAATTTTAACAGGTATTTCAATCTGCTGATCTTAAGTTTAAAATGGCCTTTATTTTTTTTGAAAAACTTATTTTTCGGAAAGTTTTCTTAAAATAATGAATAAAAAAGATCAATAAATTAAAAAAAAATTATTTTCCAATAAAAAAAAGATTGACTAATTAAATTTCAAATGAAACTCAGAGAGGAAAGAACATAGCAAAATGAAAAATTAAATTAAAAAAAGGTGAAAAACGAGGATTTTGTCAGTCAGTGGCGAAACCATGAAGAAGAAGAAATAAGCAAATATTTTGACAAGGACCTCAGCCGAGTCGCCCTCAGTGCTAAACAAAAAAGAAAGAAAAGAAACAAACGAAAATCGAACCTTTCGAAGTTTACTTGACAACGACAGAACAAAAACTAAATAAGAACCAGGTTGGAATCAATGAAGAAGAAATCTACCAAGATGATTGAGCAATAATCCTTTGTTTTGCTATAGCTTTAGCTGGTCTATAAATTTGTTCATCATTTGATATGCAAATTGGTTCTCTCAAGTTATACCGGGCGAAAATATTGATTGAGTCCTTCAAAATTAAACCGTCATAAATTGGGCTTAATGAAATATCTCCAGTATCTCTATTTATTGCTAAACTTCGGTTTATGTATCTTTTTATCTCAATTACCTCTGTAAAAGTTTATGGTGTGTCTACAGAATCCCGTGTTCATGTTGGAAATTTTCCATTGGTAGGACCCATCAGCAACTAGGTGAACGTTTGCATGAACACAAAATTTTAATAGATAAGTCCTTGAGATTGAAAAATAACAATGACAACTTTGATTCGGCATTGGCCCTGCATATTTTCGAAAATCCGACCCATCTGGTTCTTTTTGACGAGGCAACCTTAATATCTACTGTAAATGACCTACCACTAACTTTTAAAGAGGTAATTGAGATAAAAAAAAAATACATAAACCGAAATTTAGCAATAAATAGAGATACTGGAGATATTTCATTAAGCCCAATTTATGACAGTTTAATTTTGAAGGACTCAATCAATATTTTCGCCCGGTATAACTTGAGAGAACTTATTTGTACATAAAATGATGAACAATTTTGTAGACCAGCTAAAGCTATAACAAAACAAAAGAATGTTGCTCAATCATCTTGGTAGATTCCTTTTTCATTGATTCCAACCTGGTTCTTATTTAGTTTTTGTTCTGTCGTTGTCAAGTAAACTTCGAAAGGTTCGATTTTCGTTTGTTTCTTTTCTTTCTTTTTTGTTTAGCACTGAGGACGACTCGGCGGAGGTCCTTCTCGAAATATTTGCTTATTTCTTCTTCTTCATGGTTTCGCCACTGGCTGACAAAATCCTCGTTTTTTCACCTTTTTTTATTTTATTTTTCATTTTGTTATTTTCTTTCCTCTCTGAGTTTCATTTGTCATGTATATCCAGTGTGGTCTTAGAATATATTAATTGTCAAGCAGGAAAATGCAAAGGAATGGCTCTGGCTTGTGAAAAAAGTTGAGATTTGCTAATTTTTCTCCCACACCTACTAAAAAAGTTCACCCCTAGAAGATATAAAAAAATATTTTAGGGGGACAATCCTAAAGTATAAACACTGATTTGAAGAACCCACGCTAAAATTTGTATTCCACATTCGTTGTCAGTTTTCTGCCGTCTGTTGTAGTTTCACATTGCTACTTTATAACTTAGGTTATTTAGCGTAGTGATATCAGACATAATGGTATATTGTAACACCCTTTATGTAAACCAGTATGATAACCCTACATACTCAATTTGAAACCACTGAAAACTATTTTTTCAATTGGTATTTAAAAAAAATAATAGAAAGTTTATCAACTAATGAAAATGCGAGAAAACCGTTTTTTTTCAGCACAGTAAAACTAGATTTTATCCAGAGTTTAGCCCGTAAAATGTACAATGAAAATATAGGTTAACGAACACTAGTGGAAATGAAAAAATATAGTGAAGAATGAACAATGAAACAAATTATCATGAAAAGCAACTAAAGAAGAAATAGTACGGTACGAAGCAAATTATTTATATGATCAATAGCACCAGTACTACCAGTAATGAACGCAGGAAAAATTTTAGATTTTCAGAGCAACATAAAACAGTGGTATACACATTTTTAAGTTTTGGGGAAAGGACTAAAGCATTATGGACCAAGTATTACAGAGATCCAGACAAGTTTTGTCAAAAAATTTCTGCCGCCCAATCTTCGGTTCACAACAGTCCTTCTCTACCGATCCGTTTTTTTTTTTGTTGTTTTTTTTCAGTATCAGAAACACTCCTCTAAAGCAAACTTAAAAGACTTACCATCAGATACAATCTGGCAGAGGGACTATGAAATTATTACAATGAAGGATGGCAGCTGTGGAAATATTCAAAAGTAGATAGCGTCCAAAAGTGACCATAGAACAAAAGGAATGTGACAAATTCACATTCTCACGAATTCTGGAAAACTGAAATGCACTCAAATCTAGAGGTGGAAATCAAGAAAACTAAAACTTCAGAAAGACAAAAGAAATTCAAGGGATGGAACACAATGATCATAAAAGGCAGGAAAAGTAAATATTCCTGCTCTTTACAGAATTAGTCTAAACTCTTCAACTTCTGTCATATAATAAAAGATTGGCCAGACTCCACAGCTCTTGGAATTGAACAGAAGAAATGACCTTAATCTTTAGAGGCTGAGGTTCTTATTCAAAAATGTAACGGATTTTCGATTTGTTCCAATATAAACTGTTAATTTTAAAGACCTCTAAAAATATATATTTAAACTTCATTTGTATTTTAGCATGTTCTAGGTTTGCTCCGAGGGTTTCCAGTACCATCATCCAGTACCTTTAATTTTTTCCTTTCTAGTATAGCCCAAATATAAAATTTGCGAAAGCAAAAAAATGTCTGATTTAGTCTTTGTAAAAATCAAACAAAATAAAGTGATTAAATAGAAAATATTAAACCAAATATCCCTTTCTCCGTTTTCAAAACAAGAATCGCCTTAAACCAGACCGAAACAGAGACAAAAAATATATTCTAACAGAAGAGAAAACATTTATTATAGGGAGGAAGATGAATACGACATTCTTTGCGACAGAAAGGGAAAACCAAAAAGCCTTTTGATCAGGAGCCACAACTATACCCACTGCGCTGTCACAAGCTATTCGATGTTTGGATTTTTTTTTGATAACCTGTCTGCATACTTTTGATAGAAAAATTAATATGATCGATCAGAAGCCATTTTTTGTTTTCCACGGGTTTGAGGTTTTTTTCTTATATTAATGGAAAATTTCGATGTAATACAGCAATCAGATGGGGAAAAAATGTTCAATTCAGATCCCTACTCATCATTCCTTCCCAGCACAAAAATAATCACTACCGTCACAATTTTGTCCCAGTGCCACCCCACCTCCATAATTTCTTGATATCTGCCAAAGAAATATAAAAAAAATTCAGATTTTTTTTTTTAGTTTTTAGATTGGCAAATGAGAAATAAGCACAAAAAGTGGCAAAAGTTACTAGATCAACGATGTTTATCGAATAGCCTAGGTACAATTTAGAATTCCTTTCAGCATTCTTTCCAAATATAATAATTGTTACCATCACATTTCTGGTCCGGATCACCCCGTCCCCCAAATAGTGCTCACTAAACTTGTTATGAATGAGCCCTAGATTTATGACGGTAAATTTTGAAGAAATAGCAAATAACGAACATCAGTGACAGGGCCATCCAGGTTTTTTTTTTCGGGGGGGGGGGGTCTATAAAAAACTTTAAAAAACATCAGATTTGTTTACATTCATTTTTTTACGTTTTTACGAGTCGGACAAACATTTCGGGGGGCGGGGGGTTCAAACCTCCTACCCCCCCTCCCCCCATGGATACGGCCTTGATCAGTGAAGTTTTTTTTCTAAACAACGATATTTTTTTAATTTTTGGATACTGTATAAGATAGAAGGAAGGAACTTACCCCAGGCCTAATCATAGCTCTCGGTGACCTTGTATCTCAAACAGCCACCATCTAAAAATAAGCAAGAGGAATGGAGGAATCAAGATAGCTTGTGTTTGTACCTGAAGGTATGCATTGTTACTCGATGTCAATAAGTCCAAATAGTGAACCAATAAATGCCAATAACTAGCATTGAGACTCAGACAGAGATATGGCTACTAGCTTGTGTACCCATTTTTCAGAAGAAGAGCTAAAATTATCGACATCTTTGGAGTGTGAAAGAGGTGATGGTACAAACCTGAATTTTCTTTCTGGAGCAAGCGATACATCCATTTATCTTCAACCAGTGAGATCACATGAACTTGAGGATACTTTAAAAAATACGAAAAATTTTTATTTACCCAATTAAATTGTCATCTATTTTACCTTTTTAATCAATGTTTTGAATTTGGATTGTAACCTAATTTTTTAGAAAGTACGTTGGTTATTCATCTGTTTAAAGGAGGTGATAAGGAAAATAGTAAAAACTACCCTCTGATATCTCTACTTTTAGTGATTTCTCATATTTTTGACAAATTTATTTATACATGATAGGTGGATTACTTTGAAAAAAGAGATTATTTTTCACTCAAGTCAATTTGGTTTTAGGAAAAACATGTCTACTGAACATGCTTTATTATTTTTGACTACGTTTGTTAATTATTTTCCAGGTTTAGGTTTGAAGGTGACTGTAATTTTTCTCGATATTATTAAGGTCTTTTTGTTGACCATGACATTTTATTGGCTAAGCCAGGAAAAAGGATCAATGGAAATATGTAATCTAATACTTAAACTGGACACAGGGCTTCAGTCATATCAAACAATTTTAACGTTTCTGCACAAGGAAATCTAGATATACTGTGTAATATGATATATAAAAATAAATATCATTAAACATAATGCGTATGCGTCTGCCTTTCCATGTGTCTACACACTGAAAAAAAAAAATTAAACTAAAGAAGCCAAAACTGAGAAAATTTTGTAAAATATGCTTGAAGTCAAGAAAATTGCTGTATACTATAAAACTCTTCCCAAAATTGATGAAAAAAAAGAAAAAGAAAATTCGACTTGGAATGAGGATCATGATTGTGTCATAAAAGGCCGAAGGTTCAGGCTTCTTAACGTAGTGAGCGGCAGAGGAAGACGACAAAAATGCACTTTGCTAGCTAACGAGCCAGCAAGGCTAATTTTTGTTGCTAACATATAATTGAAAAAAAAAAAAAAAATCAGCAGTATTTAAGTCTGTACATGGTCTTTAGCCAGTATTCTCTGGGTAAACAAGTACGAACAGTCACAGTAATAATTTTAACAGACGGTTCCAAAACATTATTTTTGGAATTTTCTGCCTTTTTCTGTGTCGCATCGTTTTTCAGAGAAAATGGAAGCCTGTTTCCTCTGTATAAGTGTAAACCATTGAACCTACTCGGCCATAGTTTCTTGGAGCAAGGAATTGGTCAGGCGCGTACACATGAGAAATTGAAGAAATTATGGAGACAATCGTAACTTTTATCACTGCACAGGTGATCACTGTGCAGTACCTTCAGCCTTTAGTTAAGAGCCTAGATCACAGATAAAAAATTACCAAAAACCCAAATTTAAATCCTTTCTTGATTCAAAAAAAAAATACACAAAACAAGGACGGCAAACACATTAAAAAAAAAAAAAACAGAAGTGTAGCATTAACAAAAATACGGATATAATCAATAAAACACAAAATATTGTTTTGCCAGCAAACTGTGATAAATCTTTGAAGAAAGAAACACCAAGAAATATATTCTTCAAACTCAAATAAAAAAGGCACTGATGGATTAATTACAAGAATCTTAAGCTGTATAAAAAATAAAGATAACCTAAATATAACTTCAAAAATGGATCGATATTTGTTAGTAAAAAAAAAAGAAAAAAAAAGAAAGAAGAAGAACCTATTATCAAATTTACAACAGACATAAACATATATTCTTCAAACCGAGTCCGTATTTCCGTAAATCCGTATTTGCGAAAATCTGTTACGACCTGACCTCCGAATGGGGTAGCAAATTTACTTTTACAACTAGTGTTAAAAAATTATAGAGAAGCTACAACTTCCATGTTAGGCAGAGGGAGTGGTTGAGCTTAATCTCCTTCTAAAACGAATAAAAATTCGGACTCTTGTTATTTAGTGTCAGAAGAGCTTCCTTCACAGTCGGAATCCAAACCCTGTTTCTCTGGATCGAAAATCTATGGATAACCCAGGAGCAGTGAACATTCAAAGACAGTAATATATGACTCCTTGCAAAAATAGAAAAAAAAAACAATTTCCTTGAATGTCTTGATAGTAATTAAGTGGGAAGCGGTAACGCTCGTCTGGAAACAATATGGAGCTATGAATAACTAAGAAACACCTATGTGAAAGATGAAATATGACAAAAATTAAAGTCCTCTTTGCAAAAGCAATTCACAATACTCAGAGTTCAATAAAGCTTAAAAAAATGTATTTTATTAATTCAAAACTTAACACTAGCTATGTTTGTTGATTAACTCCGACATATAGGGTTAACTCGCATTAAGTACAGAAATAAATTTGGATATTTATGACTTGGTTATAAGATTTTATGCATGCACCGAGGATGTGTTCCAGAGCACAATTGGTCCAAGATAACGAATAACAAAAAATACAAGTAATGTGTACTACTGTAAGTATAAAGCAAACTAAAATATTACACTTTTATATTTTATAAGCATTGTAGCGGGGGGGGGGGGATCATTTTGTTGTTATCTGCCATTTTAGGCTGAAGGTAAGAACAAATAATTAATTATGCTTAACTATGTAAGTTCTGAAAAAAAAATCCAGAAGACAACCAGATGGAGTTCGGGAACACACCCTGAGCGACGAAACCCGATTAAATCATAAGCTATCAAATGAAATTCCAGCTTTTTTTGAAAAAAAAAAAAAAAAA
>JAQQPU010001700.1:45630-58403 GCA_029168905.1 Artemia sp. Kazakhstan ARC1039 | reverse complement strand
AAAAAAAAAAAAAAAAACACTTTGAAATAGGTTCATGAAAGAGCTAACCTATTAGAAAAAAGGGGTGGATCCAGGATTTTTTTAGGGGGGGGGGGCGAAATAGGTTGATCCGATAAACTTGCGTTAGGAGCAAGTTTAATTAATGCAAACTTGCGTTAATTAAGTAAATTAGTTTATCCCTATTTATTAGATTAAAATATCTGCTGAGAATTCATTTATAATATTCTCCCCATTTTCTGAATCAGAGGCTACTAATCCCTGTTTATTAAATTAAAATACCTGCTGAGAATTTATTTACAAACGATAAAAAAATGACAACATATACAACAAAACATGACTTTAAACTTTGTTTTCCCTACACAAACAAACCACGAGCTTAATATTTATCCGAAAGACACTGGTAGACAAGTACAATGATACATCTATTTCGATCTTAGTCTATAGAGTAAACAGGTTAATCTGACGCAAGCACATATCATACTACTTTATAAATATTTGTTTGAATTCCAAAAGAAGGCACTCAATAACCAGGTTCTGTTGCATCATATCCAGAGCCAAGTTCAGTGATTCTGTAGCAGGCCACATTAACGTTGGACCAAAAACAATGGCTAAATTACTAATCTGCATCCGATTTTTGTCCCGATATTCAGTCACCCTACAAAAAAAAGATCATTGTAATTATAAAAAAAAAAGAATCCTTGTAGTTTATAATCACACCCTGTAAACAAAAAAGCACACGGGGGTCAGAAATTAGCAACCTA
Organism: Artemia sp. Kazakhstan ARC1039; assembly: GCA_029168905.1. Taxonomy (NCBI): domain Eukaryota; kingdom Metazoa; phylum Arthropoda; class Branchiopoda; order Anostraca; family Artemiidae; genus Artemia; species Artemia sp. Kazakhstan ARC1039. The sequence goes on along the minus strand of JAQQPU010001700.1, from coordinate 57,642 downwards.
AAACAGGCGGGGTATATAAAAAAAAAGCCTGAAGCTGCACAATACAGATTTTAAAAGAGGGCAAAAAGACCAAAAATTATTTCCTTTTTGTACTTGCCAACAATGAGTTTTTAAATAATAAACTTTTCATCTATTTGGAATAGCCCGCCTGTGACAAACTTAAAACTTTAAATACCTTGAACTAGATGAGTCACTGGTAAAGGGACAGAAGCAATTAATGAAGCGCAATTAGCTCTGCATATGAATCTTGGCTAACATAAAATTTCAAATCGCTACTTTTAGATTATTCAGGTAAAGATAATGAATGCAGAGTATAAGGACAAAATATACAGTTATACACACAAAAACGACTAATTTAGGAAAAAATAAGGGGGATTGCTTAAAGAAGAACCTTAATAGGATGGGTACTCATAGACTACATGCAACAGAGATCACGGGATTTCTTTAAAGTAACGATACTTGAAACAAGTGTTTAGCTTCTACTACTACTATTAACAACTCAGTGCAGCACTAAGCCGCCATAGATCAACACAGCTATGCGCGCTTCTACTCCGTCCCAATATATTCAAAGCCTCCCTATTTTACACCCTCCCAAGACAAAAGTTCATGCAATTTATAAAGTTTTTATTGAATTTTCCTGGGGGTGGGATACTTCGGAACAGTGTTAGAAGACAACGAATCCTCTAAGAAGGTCATTGCTTAGGTCTGTGTTTGTATTATTAAGTTTGGCGAGCTACCCAAAAAGTTATTTATAAGAAAATCCTCTTAATTTAACAAAAAAAGAAGCGGAAGATGAGCTTGGAAGTATTTGGATCTCTAGAAAATCTTATCAGTCATTTTATTGCCTGGAAAACCCCCTTGTTAAATATTTCAGCGCCCCTCTGTAACAGTTAAAATTCAAGTTTTTTTCTAGTACACGATCTAAGGAAACTTGTGCTTTCGAGTATTTTTGCGTTTTAGTATTTCCGAGTACTAAGGAGCACGAGTTTAGACGAATACTAATTAAAAAAAATTGAAGCAAATTTTCTCTCCTCTACAAGATTTGAAAAGTAAGGTGAACAGTTTCAACTACCAGGTTAAAGAAATATTATTTTCTGTCTTTACTTGTACTTTCGAATTTAGTTCGGAAAGGGTAGGGCTTTTTCAGGAAACAACAAGTAAGGGAGATAAACAGAGTTGGTATAACGCAAAAGGTAGACGTATTAAATGAATTACACAAAGAAAATGGGGATATCCTGAATTCCCAAGGGAAGATTTGTTATAAAGCCCAATTACTTTCATTAATAACAATTTAGGGATAAAAGCTAATAGCTCTAGAACAAAAAGATATTTGACTTAGCAGGTTGACCAAAGACCGTGCGGCATACGCTTATCCGACAGTTTTTACTGTTGATCAGGAACTACTTTGAACTATTTTACTGTGGTTCTTCTGTTGTCTGGAACAACTTATCAAATATAAACAGCCTTTGAGTAGACAGGAAACGGCATGACCAAAAAAGGGAATAAAAAAGTTTTTGGATATGCACGAGCAGACGGTTGAAAAAGAAAATAATAATTCATCAAATTGAAATATAAGCTTAAATGACGATTTCTCAAAATTTGGAAGCTTTATATTGTGAACGGACAGAAAACGAATATTAAAATTGAGGATCCTTGGTCAGACCAAGATGAACAATAAGTCAGTATAACCTAAAAACAAACATCAGACGAACAAACATTTTTTATTTTCATTTTATTTTCTATTATGTCTGATTGTTATGGAATGGTTCCTTAAGCTTAAAACTATAGTAAATAAAAAAAAAATTCCAAGACATTTAGAACCACCATTTGCTTCAAAGTAATTATCGAGAAAGGTTATTGCATGCTTATAAAATCTCTACTATTGGACTATTGGTAAAAACTTGGCCTAACATTTCAAAAGAATACAGCATTTGACAAGAGTAACAAATGTAGTTATTTTTTCCTCTAAAAACACGACTTGAAAGAACATATGCTTTCTCCAATATACAGCAATTAGTAAAACCACTTGAAAAAATTCCTTAAGTCCTTCAAGCTACATCACTGAGTGAAAATAAAATAACCTAGGATTCATATAAAATTCCTACTTTAAGAGGTGCGTGAAGAGGAACTTGAGTGTGTCATAGTTTTCTTTTGGGAACGAAAGCAGCAGCTCTCGAAACTTCTTCACTCGGTCAGCACGGTTCCCTCGCATACCTGTAATTATAAATAATATACAAAAAAATACGTAAAAAAATAAAAACAGAGAAAGAACAAAATTATTAGATTGTTCCTTGCGTTTCATTCAGAGCATGATTCCTCCCCCAAATTTTATATCGTAAGAAGATATAAAAATGCATTTTGTTATATTTAATCAACTCAATTAATTATTATCCTTTCATTTTTTTGCCATTATTTTCGTTCGGTACCCTAGAAAGCATAGCTTTTGACGGGGTGCTGATAATTTTTTTTTTTTTTTTTTTTTTTTTTTTAATACTACTACTATCGCCACTATAAACCACCGATACAAACATCTTTCAAAAACCAGGCTGAAAACCGTAAGAAACTAAAGATAACGAGTCTTCATTTTTCCGATTTATTAGTCTGTAACTACTGAACTGGTGAAAGCCCAATTTCGCTAGTGCTGGAAATTCAGGGTTAGAGGATAGGTCTTGCAGAGCTATTACCTAGGCCTAGTAGCTATAGTTTAGGTGTTGCTGAATTAATTTTAGCATATACTAATCCATACGTTGTTCGTTGAAAATTAGAGAAAAAAAAAATTGTTGATAATTAAAAGTTGAGAAACGCGTACGTAGAAACATTTCCTTAATGCTCAAGCTGCATCAACCCTAAGCTAATTAAATAAAATAAAAAAAAATTTCAACTGAAAGTAAGGAGCAACATTAAAGCTTAAAAAGAACAGAAATTATTACGTATATGAGGGGGTTCACCCCCTCATCAATACCTTGCTCTTTGCGCTGAAGTAAGAATTTTGTTCTGATTCTTTAAGAATGACCCCTGAATCGCAAAGGCCGTTTAATTCGAATAGGCTAAATAGCTCTTTTGAAAGTACTAAAAAAAAATTTAGCATAAAGAGCTAGGTATTGACGAGGGGGCGAACCCCCTCATATACGTAATAATTTCTGTTCGTTGTAAGTTTTAATTTTGCGCCTTACTTTCAATTGAAAAAACTTGTTTTTTTTTAATTTAATATCTGATCATTTTTAAAACAATGCTGGGAAATCTGGCGCCCCCTTCATGGAAAATTCCCTTCCCCCGTTAAAAAATCCTTCATGGAAAGATCCTCCCACGTAACCCCCTCCCCCACCAGAAAAAAACTGAAAACGCCGTATACTTTGCAATAACTTATACTATATGTAAACAATGGGCAAAGTTCACAACTTGTAGCCCTTCCCCTAAGAACTGTGGGGGATTAAGTCATCCTTAAAGACATAGGTATTAGATTTTTCGACTATGCCGAACAAAATGGCTATATCAAAATTTTGATCGGGTGACTTTGGGGAAAAACGAGCGCGGGAGGTGGCCTAGTTACCCTCCAACTTTTTTGATCACTTAAAAAGGACACTAGAATTTCAATTTCCGTTCGAATGAGCCCTCTCAAGATATTCTAGGACCACCAGGTCAATAAGATCACCCCTGGGGAAAAAACAACAACAACAACAAAAAAACAACAACAAAAACAAATAAATACGCATCCGTGATCTTTCTTCTGGCAAAAAATACAAAATTCCACATTTTTGCAGATGGAAGCTTGAAACTTCTACAGTAGGGTTCTCTGATACGCTGAATCTGATAGTGTGATTTCCTATGACTTTTAAGGGTGTTTCCCGCTTTTTTCGAAAACGAGGTAAATTTTCTCAGGCTCGTAACGTTTGAGGGGGTAAGACTTTTAGTTGAAATCAGCATAAAAATCAGATTCTTTTGATGTATCTATTGATATCCGCTTTTTAGAGTTTCGGTAACTATTGAGCCCGGTTGCTCCTTACGTACAGTTCGTTACCACGAACTGTTTGAAAAATGAGCCCACAGCGTACGCTTTCATATTTTACTTACAGTGATATTTACACTTACACTTATACTTACAGTGATATGCCAACAGCCAAAGTTTTTAATGCAATTTCATATGTTGCTTACCGTGATACCCCTAGACCAGGTACGTACACAAGAAACTATGGGGGGGAGGGATCTCCGGTCAGCACTCCAAGATCCCCAAAAACTCAAGATTACTATGATTTTTCCTAGATTTTCTTGTATTTTTCACATAATTAGGCTATTTCGTGCATATGTCTTTGTTCTGCCCTCCCCTCTAAAGTTATTCCTTGCCCAAAAATCCTGTTTACATGCCTACTTAAGACATGTTACTTCTCAAGCTGGTTAAATGTTTCAGAGGAGAAACACTACTTTAATAGAGTAAGGAATTCCCCGGAATTGAACTATCCCGAATCTTAAGTTTGTTACCAAATTAATTTAATCCTAGAAAAAGCAAGTTTCCAACAAATATTTCGTAGTTAATTTGTCCCTACTGATCGCATTTACAGAGGGATATTTGCTACACAGGAAGTGGAGGAAACATCAAACAGAATTGTATTTTCTATATATGAAAATGAAGCTGTATTATTCATATACAATTTTTACCGTTTTACTCTTAATAATAGAAAAAGCTTTCCCATATAAAAACATCTTACTTGACCAGCCTATACCTTCATTCCCCACAGCTGTACTTAGCAAAAAGTTTGAATAGCTAAAAAAAAAGCAGAATGAGAAGAAACTTTACATTTTTAGTTAACGAAAAATACCGGTTCGGACATATTGGAATTTTTCAAAACATGCGAAAAAGTCTATACGAAAATTAAAAAAGCAAAAGTTTTGTGGAGGAGCTGAGATTTTCACAGGGATTACGCAAAAAACAAGTTTGAAGACAAACTTGAAAATCACTTTCCTTTAGTCTGTTTGTAACTTTCCGTATCGCTTTTTTTTAAAGAAACCATGTAAATTTTTTCAACAAGTAGAATAGTTCGTCATGTTTTGTTGTTTTCAGAGAGCATAGCATGATAATCTTATGACCATGTCTCGAAATTTTCCGGCCAATATGTCTTCAATAGCCCGTTTGAAATATCTCAGTGCAAACGGTAAGCCATCACGACTCAACAATCAACGATGCTTTATTTTTTATCTTTTTTTTTACACAGCATAGCAGTTACTCAAGGTATGACGACTCAAGCAACTGGATTGTCACTGTTAATAAACATAATTTTAATAATCAAATCTTTTCTGCGCATGTTTTTTCTTTTATACCCACAAATCTAGTAAAGCCAAGAAAATAACAAAACGAATAAGGGAGAAACGTGAAAAGTATTCGCACACTCACTAGATATTTCCAAGGATTTTTCAAAATACTGCGTTGGAATAGCTGGCTCCATAAGTTCTCGAAAAAACAATTTTAAAGCACCAGCCAAAACGTGGACATCTTCTTCGGTATCAATGCATTCAAACTTGTATTGGTCAGCCTAAGAGAAAATCAGTTTCAATGCTAGGCTCGAAAAAATGAAATAGAAAAAACTGATAATATTTTTCGTAAGGAACGAGTCCTATATAAGATTTAAGGCCAGTGCTTCCACTATCCACGAAATTTGGCGGTCCCCGAAAAAGGTATGGGTTCTTGGAAATCTCTACGAAACTTACCCTAACAAAAACTAATGATTTGTATTTCGTATTAACGTTCGTGTAATTAAGATTGCTAATTTTTGGAGAGGATTTGGGAGAACTCAATTTTGCTCAGGGAAATTCGTAGAAACCCGGGAAATTCGGGGAGAGTGGAAGTACTGTTCAGGTCTTTTGGGCTAAGACGAGGCTTGTCGTATATACATAAATTGAAACCTGAAAGATTTTCCAGAGGCGCATTAGACTAGGTTTCTTCGAAATTGCACTCGATCATATATCCCTGAGACAGACGGTAGTCAATCAGTCATACTCTACAGTTTATATTTTGTAATTTAAGGGTCAAAGCACGTGATTGAATCGTAGAAAGCAAATTGCGTGGCATGATAATATATGTTAGACTAGAAAAATGAAGTAGGAACTTATAAGTTCCTTGCATCAGTTCTTTCTGTATGTTTATACACCCATTTTTCGACTATAAGTTAGATATTTTTTATGGTGATTTGTATTCACGGGTAATTTATGGAAGTTATCCATGGTTTTAGGAAACAACAGTGTGGTTTTAAGGAAGGAAAAGGATACGTTGACCTAAATCTCATGCTTAGAATAATAATCAAAAGAATCCAAATATTCATTTGGTCCTGGAGTTTTATAGATTATAAATAGGTATTTGATTTAGCAGATAAAAAGAGATTACTCCATTTGGTTACTCCATCATGGTCTCCCATCATGGTTACTCCATCATGGTCTCCCATCATGGTCTCACAGATTACTCCATCATGGTCTCCCACCTATTTTGGTTAAGATTAAACAGCTCCTTATGATAGATTTTGCCATGGAAAGAATTTAGCCTAACTAAAGAATTTAATCTAGTAGAATCAAGTAAAAGCAAATTAATTCCAACGTTCCCCTTAAAGAAAAAAGAAGAAGATAAAAGAAGAAGAAAAAAGAAGAAGAAGAAAACAAAAAGAAGATAATAATATTTCCCGATTATATATATTTATAAACAAAATCAAATTGAATATTTGATATATAATATATTAATTGTTTAAAGATCCATCAGTTCAAAATTTCATTGCACTGTAATTTTAATTTCATTTTCAATGTTGTAAGAACTGAAAAAAAAATATCTGGAACATAATTCATTTTCAGTAAAGCGCCAATGACGCAGTAGTCTTTAGGTTTTTACAGTTAAGGAAGGTAACAATTTTAGGGGTCTTGAACAATTTTAGGAAGAACTAATAAATTACACTGAATATTTGATGTATAATGATATTAATAACTGAAAGCTCATCAGTTCAAAATTTTACTGTAATTTTCAGTGAAGCGCCAATGACACAGTAGATTTTAGACTTTTACAGAGATAGAAGGAGGCGATACCCAAACTCTTGTTTGTAGTGATTTTGTTCGTTTCAAGCTTGATTTGCATATTCAATTTCAGCTTCACTCGTTTTGAGATTTATTTATTCATTTACATTAATATCTATTGTATGTTTGTTTGCATTGATTGTTTACTTAATTTCTTTTCGTTTTAAGTTTCATTTATACTTCAATAGCAAAATACTTTTTCGTTTTAATCTTGATTTTATATTCAATCTAAGCATTACTCGCTTTAAGATTTATTTACTCATTTATATTATTACTTGTATGCTTTTTGCCATGACTGTTTATTTAATTTCTGTTCGTTTTGGGTTTTACTTATTCTTTAATAGTAATTTCTGGTCGTTTTGAGTTAGAATTTTAACAGGTATTTATATCTGCTGAGCTTAAGTTTAAAATGGCCTTTACTTTTATTTTAAAAACTTATTTTTCGGAAAGTTTTTTTTTTTAATTAATTTTTGCTCGTTTTTGATTGCAAAAGTTTCCAGTTTTTAAAAATTCCTTATTTCAAAATCAAACTTAAAAAAAAATCGAAGGTTCATCAAAGTACCAAAGCTGGTTTCAAAGTAACAATACCAAAGTGAAAAAATGGGTTTGTGTCAACCTCGGAGTTTTTATTATCTGATGTTTGAACTATTTTTAACAAAATGGCTATTTCAAAATTTTTATCGGATATCGGACCGGATGCCCTTTGAAAAAGTGGGGTGTGGGCTAGTAGCCTATTGATCACTTTTGACTCTTAAAAAAGAACTAGATGTATCAATTTCCTATCAAATGAGCCCCTCCAAAGTTAATACGACCAACCCTTCCACAAAAATCTTATATTCTAATAAAAGGCAACATACATAAGTTACAATCCTTGCCCCGGGGGCTATGGAGGATTTCTCAACCCCCTAAGCTATAGTAATTTGAATTTTGGACTATTTTGAACAAAATGCCTATTTCAAAATTTTGATAAGATGCATTTAGGAGGAAAACAAAATTTCGAGGGGGAGGGTTAGTTGCCCCCCTATCTTCTTTGACTCTTAAAAAGTGAACGAGAACTTTCAATTTCCAATCAAATGAACCCTCTCCGAAGTTTATACGAGCATCCCTTCCATAAGAACCATATATGCCCCCAGAGTATTACTTTACAACGCCTGCCTCCAGGCCCTGGGGGGTTGCGTCGACACAGGAGTTTTTATTTTCTGACCTTTGAAATATTTTTGGTGAAATGTGTATTTTAAAAATTTTATCGTACAGGCTTGGGGGGAAAAGGTGAGTGGGAGGGGGGGGCTAGTTGCCCTCAGATATGTTTTGACTCTTAAACAGTGAACTGGAACTTTCAATTTCCAATCAGACGAGCCCTCTCTGAAGTTTATACGAGTATCCCTTTCATAAGAACCATATGCGCCCCCAGGATAACACTTACAAAGCATAACCCCCGGGGTCCTGGGGGGCTGTGTTGACACTGGAGTTTTTGTTATTTAATTTTGAACAATTTAAAAAAAAAACTGGCTATCTCAAAATTTGTAGTGGATGGGTTTGAGGAAATAAGGGCATGGCGGAGGGGGCGGCTAGTTGCCCTTGAAGCTCTTGACTCTTAAAAAGTGAACTAGAACTTTCAATTTCCAATCACATGAGCCCTCTATGAAGTTTATACGACATCCCTTTCATAAGAAACATACATGCCTTTAGGGCATAACTTAGAACGCCTTCTCCCGGGACCTGGGGGATTGTATTGGCACCGGAGTTTTTTCTTATCCGACCTTGGAACTATTTTTTTTTTAACAAAATGTTTATCTCATCATCAGATGGGATGAAAATTTTCATCAGACGGGTTTGATAAAAGAAGACGTGGGGGGGTAGTTGCCCTCGGATCTCTTTTGACTATTAAAAAGTGAAATCGAACTTTCAATTTCCAATCAAATGAGCCCTCTCTGAAGTTTATACGAGCATCCCTTTCATAAGAACCATATATGCCCCAGGGCATAACTTAAAACGCCTGCCCCAGGGCCCTGGGGGGTTGTGTCGACACTTGAGTCAGCCCTTTGAATTTCCAATCGCATGAGCCCTTTTTGAAGTTTCTACGACAAAGCTTTTGATAAAAAAAAAACTTATATGCCCCCAGGGCATAACTTACAACCCTTGCCCTGAGGGCTGTGGGGGAAGTGTCCTCCTCTAAAACATAATTTCTATCTGAAAATAAGCTACGTAGAACAAAATAGCTATCTCAAAATTTTGATTGGATGTGTTTGGGGAAATGGTGGGCATGGAAGGGGTGTTAGTTGCCTTCCAATCACTTTTGACCCTTAAAGAGGGAACTAGAATTCTCGATTTCCAAACGAATGAGCCCCCTTTGAAGTTTGTACGACGACCCCTTCCATACGAAGTGCCATATGAAGTGAAAAATAATAATAAATAAATAAATAATAAAACATTGGAGCCGTATGGCCTTTACTATAGGCAACGCTATAGCATTGCCTCTGATTAGATACAGAATTGTACAACAACCCTTGCCAAGCAAATTACTATTTCCACTTTATTGTGAAATTCCCTTGCTCCAGTACAGTTTTCATTCTCTCAGCCCACTATATGCAACTAGACCGAAAACTATTATTCGCAACAGTAAAAATAGTTACGCCGACAGGTGGACAGATCAAAAATTACGGAATGTGAGAGTTATCTCAGGGTAAAGACGAGTCTGGTACTTTACATAGTTCCTTTTAAAACATAAATGTCGGATTGTTGTATGTTTTGGCATATTTTTTCAAAGTATGTTATTACAAGGAGGAGGAGGCTTGCCCATGAGTCCAGGAATGAGTACGCGCTTAGCCGCAAAAACGGTAGGTAGATGGTAAATATCTCACCCAGTGTTTTCAAATTTCAGCGAAATTGAAGACAAGCGAAAACAGTAAGCGGAAATTTTGACGCAAGGAGCATAAAAACACACTTTCCCCTACGACTAGATCCCCTGCTCCGTCACATCTTCATATCTAAGCTGCCAAAAATTAGGCGTTTTGACAACCTAGTTGGGACAACACGAAAAGCTGAGCTTTTTCGAATGGGGGGGGGGGAGGTCACAAGAAAGTATTTAAAGGAAATGGAGGAGCCTCTTGCCGAAAGTGAAGAGTTAGCTCTAGACGAAGCTGGGTAGATAATTAGTGGTGCACAGCTATGATGACCATATAAGGCCTGGCATTGAGATGAGCTGTTATTTGTAGTAACATAATTCGTGTGCTCAAAAAACAAACAAATATCTAAAAGCTCCAAAATTTGTCTACCAAATGATTAATATAAAACCAAACAATGTTTTTTTTTTTTATTTTATTCCTGTAATTAGTTTCACACTCGTAATTCACCTGGCTTCCGAACTCGTGATATTTAATTTGAAATAAATTTCACGGACAGTGGTTAGCCTATATTATGAATAAAGATTCTGCGTCTTAAATACTAGTTTAATAATTCGGGTAATTAAAAGCAATTGTGTCAATTTGCAAAATGACATTCTAAAATGAAATTTCCATTTTTTTTTTGTGGACAAGGGCAGGGTGCTGCTGTCACTAGTCACAACTATAATAAGTATTAAAGGGAGAATTACAATCCAGCAGGACCCGACAAAACAGCAGGTTCTCTGATACGCAGATACTAAGTAAAAAAAGATTTTGTTTTAAAGATTTGTATTCCACCCTTGTGTCTTTTTTTACAGCTTACATAAATTTATCTAACTAACTATTTTTTTCTAGTTATTCAGTTGACCAATATTAGTTAATTTTTCATTTCGTTATTTTTCGCTTTTTTCTTTTATAATCTGAAGGCTTATTTCGACTTTAACACCTTATCTGATATTAAAAAAATGCTATGAAAACCACTTTGAGAATCAATCTAATATTAACTTTACATAAACTTTTCCCATAATCTAGTTGAACTTCGCGAGTAGTATTATCAAATTCATTTTTTTCTATGGCTTATTTTTGAACAAGTTACATAAGTAACATAAACGTTTTCATTTATACTTACGCATCAAATCCCCACGAACTTCTTTTAAGAATTTAGTTAACTTCACTTCTTAAGTAAAGAAAAAAAAGAAAGAAAAAAAAAAACTTCAATTCGACCTTTTCAAAGATATAAACGAATAACTAAGCGTTTAAAACCTAATTTCTGGTACATACTTGACTAGATGTTAACAATTTCAGACATGCTGATAAATCGATTAATAATTAGACATTATTAAGACACTATAGCCAGTGGCGGATCTAGGGGGGCGAGCCCCCGCCCCTAGCGTAGCCTAAAGTAGTGTAGTTTACTTAATTAACTCAAGTTGTGTTAATTAAACTTGCTCCTAACGCAAGTTTATCGCATCAAGCTATTTTACGCCCACCCCCCTAATTTTTTTTTGATCAACCTGTTTTGCCCCCCCCCCAAAAAAAAAAATCCTGGATCCGCCCCTGACTATAGCCAAGTATAAGTAACTATAGAATTATATAACAATAGTTACTATATAACTGCAGCACTAGTTACTATATAATTGTAGTAACTATAAGTTACTAGTTATAGTATGTCTATATATTCGTAGTTAGATACAATTATACACCTATAGTTAATTCATACCTAAATTTATAAATTAAGTACAGCCAAGTGTAGTACGGAATAGTAACTAATAGAATTTTCAGTTACAGCACATACTTAAAAGAAATACAGAACAAAATTTGCCTTCATTCGCTATTAACACATAACCAACCCTGACTTGGTCGTTCTTAAGGTTTTTTTGAGAAACCGTGACTAACACATGGCACAAGATTTTTTTTTATATTTTGATCTAGTACTTCTTGGCTAAAAGTTGGTATATGAAAGAAAGCTAATTCTTTTCATTTGTCGATGCATGCACAGTCACTGAAAGCTATCAGACACAAAGAGAGGAAAGAAAGAAAGAGAGAGAGAGAGAGAGAGAGAGAGAGAGAGAGAGAGAGAGAGAGA
>JAQQPU010001700.1:17460-36455 GCA_029168905.1 Artemia sp. Kazakhstan ARC1039 | reverse complement strand
CTGTTATTTATTTTAAGCGTTAGGGGAAATGATGGGCGTGGGGAGGGGGGTCATTTGCCCTCAAATCACTTTCAACTAGTAAAAAACGCACTAGTCCTCTCAAATTCCAATCGAAAGAGCCCATTTTGAAGCTTCTACGACAACAATTTCTATAAAAACCTTATATGCCCCAAGGGCATAACTTACAACCCTTGTCCTGAGGGCTATGGGGGAAGAGGTGTCATCCTCAAAGACATAATTTCCAGACCTTACAACTACGTTGAACAAAATGGCCATATCAAAATGTTGATCGGAAGTGTTTGGGGAAATGATGACGTGGGGGGGGGGTGATTCTCCCTCCGATTACTTTCGATAATTAAAAAGGGCAATAGCTTTTTCAATTTCTAATCGAGTGATCCATGTGTTAAGTCTTTACGGCACTACTTTCTATAAAAAACTTATATGCCCTCAGGGTATAACTTACAACCTTAGCCCTGAAGGCTGTGGGGGAGGGGGCGGTTGTCATACTCCAAGACATAATTTCCGGACCCTTCAACTACGTTCGCTATATCAAAATGTTGATCGGAAGAGTTTTTTGTAAATGATGGGCGTGGGGGGGGGCATTCGTCCTCCGATCCCTTTTGACTATTAATAATGGCACTAGCCCTCTCAATTCCCAATTGAATGAGCCCTTGAAGTTTCTACGCCAACACTTTCTGTAAAAACCTTATATGCCCATAACTTACAACCTTTGCCCTGGGGAATGTGGGGGGTTTGCCATCCTCAAAGGCATAATTTCCAGACCTTTCCACCACGTTGAACAAAATGGCTATCTCAAAATTTTGATTGGATTTGTTAGGGGAAATGGTGGGCGTGAGAGGTTTAGTTGCCCTCCAATTACTTTTGACTATTAAAAAGGGCACTAGCCCTTTCAATTTCCAATCGAATGAGCCCTTTTTGGAAGTTTCTACGACAACACTTTCTATAGCAGCTTTATATGCCCCTAGGGCGTAACTCACAACCCTTACCCTGAGGGGTTGTCATCCTCGAAGACCAATTTTCAAGAACTTTAAACTGCGTTGAACAAAATGGCTATCTCAAAATTTTGATTGGATGTATTGGGGGAAAAAGTGGGGGGGGGGGGGGGGGGTCAGTTGCCCTCCAACAACTTTCGACTATTAAAAAGGGCACTAGCCCTCTCAATTTCCAATCGAATGAGCCCTTTTTGAAGCTTCTGCGACAACACTTTCTATAAAAACCTTATATGCCCCCAGGGCATAGCTTACAACCATTGCCCTGAGTTCTAAGAGGGAGGGGGGTTGCCATCCTCAAAGACATAATTTTCAGACTTTTCAACTACGTTAAACAAAATGGCCATATACAAATGTTGATCGGAAGTGTACAACCTATACCCTGGGGGCTGTGGGGGGTTTATCATCCTCAAAGACACAATTTCCGGACATTTGAACTACGTTGAACAAAATGGCTAAATCAAAATTTTGATTGGATGTGTTTGGGGAAATGATGGGCGTCACAGGGGGGTTAGTTACCCTCCCATCAGCGGCGGATCCAGGGGGGGGGCCTCCTAGCGTAGTCTAAAGTAGTGTAATTTACTTTAGTCAAGTTTGTCAAGTAATTAACTCAAGTTTGCGTTAACTAAACTTGCTCCTAACGCAAGTTTATCGGATCAATCTATTTTGCGCCCCCCCCCTAATTTTTTTTGGATCAACCTATTTCACGCCCCTCCCCCCCATAAAAAAATCCTGGACCCGCCCTGACTCATATTACTTTCGACTATCAAAAAGGGCATTAGCCCTTTCAATTTCCAATCGAACGAGCCCTTTTTGAAGTTTCTACGACAAAGCTGTCTATAAAAACGTTATATACCCATAACTTACAACCCTTGCCCTGAGGGATGTGGGGGGGGGGGGGTTTCATCCTCAAAGACCTACTTTCCAGAACTTTCAAATATATTGAACAAAATAGCCATCTCAAAATTTTAATTGGCTGTGTTTGGGGAAATCGTGGGCGTGAGAGGGGTATTAGTTGCCCTCCAATCACTTTCGACTATTAAAAAGGGCACAAGCCTTTCCAATTTCCAATCGAACGAGCCCTTTTCTAAGTTTCTACGACAACTCCATCGATACGAAAAGCCCTGGGCTAAAACCAAAAAAAAAAATAATAATAATACGTTGTGTCCACATCGTTCTTTACTTAGGCAGCGCTAAAGAGTGAACATAGCCCCTGTTACAGTACTTACTACCTTTTAGGCGAAATGGTGTATCTCAGTTACTTTGGTAGCACAAAAAATTCTCTTCACTTTCTTCACACAAATTTTCTTCACTCATGGTTCTATGGATTTTGTAAATAGCGGTCTGTGAACGGCTACTAAAGAAATCTATTCTTTTAATAAGCATGCGCTTCATTATATCCTTCCACGCCTCTTCCAAAAACTTTTAGAATATCCACCAAGTCCAGCAATTATGAAAAAGATATAGATAGTTGTGCCATGGGTTAGTAAGCAAATAGATATGGCTACTCCTATATTTCCCTATAGGAAATCGGCGCTATACATTGACGAACTGATGCGATTCACAATGACTTGGATTGGCTTGAAAACAATTATTCAGCGTTTGGTCTCGGAGACAGACAAGATACATCCTGAAGATCTATTTTAGGTCCACCCAGGCTACCTACTAGCCAACCTTCTGTTCGTTAAAACAAAAAAAATTCTTAGACAACGCTGCCTTTCCATTACAGAATTTAACAAATGAAAACACAGAGAAAACGGGTCTAATATTTATATAAAAAAAAAAAAAAAAAAAAAAAAAAAATCTTTAAGAAGTCCAAATATTTCCACTTCGCATCTCGAAGCCTTTATCAACAAAAAAAAATAAAATAAATGAATTAAGCTAAATTAAACAAACCATATAGAGAAAAGGAAAACAAAAACAATAAAAATTTACATCTTAATATATTCCAATATCACCATGCAAATAGCATGAATACACACAACGCAATGACAAGCTAGGTCGTCTCTGGTACAGTTTGAGTTTGGTAATGAAATCCAGAAAAAATGAAATAACATACTTATTTTAAAAATTTACATATGCCCTAGGTTCAAACAATTATAATTAAATACAGGCGAAACAGGTTATTTATTTCGAAAAAAAATTCTTACTTATGACCAATGATTGAATTTAAAATGGTTAAGATATAATGATATAATGAACTATAGAGGAAATATAAGGTTATACCTGGACCAAGGTCAAGAAAACTTATGTACTATGTATTGAAATATAAATATATAATACAATATATATGCTGTATTAAATAATTGTATATATTATATACAAATACTTTAAATGATTTACACAAATATTATATATTTGTATATATTATATGAACTATTTATTTATATTTCAATATAATAATAATAATAATCTGTATTTAAAGCCTTTTAAAGCCATATACAAAAAAGACAAATACTAAACAAAAATTACACTCCATTTAACATCCTTCCCTTCAATACAAAATTTCCTACTGCCACAATATAACGGGGAGACCCAGACCTCATTAACCCACGAAGGAGTCTATCTTCCCCTTCTTGGATAATTGATGCCCTTAAATGAGAAAGCTTCTTACACCGGAGGAGGAAATGGCCCAACCCATAATTATTTTCCCCACATCTCAAGCAACTACACCCGGCCTCCGGACCTTCCCTCCTTTTCCTTATAACCTTACCATAAATTGGAAGACAATTAGCTCGAATCTGAATCCAAATCCTCAGATAATTAATGGGCAATCCCAGCTTAAAATAAAACTCATGTCCAAAATACTCTTTTACTTCTCTATGTAAAGACCGCAATTCTGGGATATAGACGCTGCCTTCTGGGATATAAACAAAGGCAAGAACTGTATTTAAATTGTTGTTTTGGGGGGTTTAGGGGGGAAAAGGTACCTAGGATAGGTTAGATTAGGTCCCATAGGCAAAAAAATTAAATGTCATGCAGTAATTCCCGTTTTGTCTATAGTTTAGCAAGTTGCTTTACAATCCCACTATGGGGTAGGGTCGTCGGAGTTTTCTTCGAGGGAAGAAATCCTTCATTCTTCAGAGGGGGTGTGGGGGGGGGGGTCAAAAACGTATTCAAGGAAGCGATTGATTTTGTGCGTTCGTCAATAAATAAAAAGAGACTAAGAGATTTATCCACAGCTGATTGCCATAGCTGCACTTCTTGGTCTTCAAGTCTTGCACTAAATTCCTTGAAGAACTTTTCATGATCTTCTGGCCCTTTTCCTTTCTCCCACGAACTTGAAAATCCATTCTCATCTAATATCCTTTTGATTTGAACTGTCCATGATGTTCTGTTACATTGAAGGAGAAAATCTTCATATGCTGCTCCAGCAAATCTAGTCTGGGGAAGTTTAAGGAGTCTTAACCAAAATTTTATGATTTGGGCGTATCTTTTCAATTTCAGGTTAAATATACCAAGATCATCTTTTAATACTAACGTATATGTTGTATTCTGTAAGCCAAAAACTCGTTTATAATATTGAAGTATAGACTATAATATAGAAGTTGAAGAATTTCTAGTTG
The DNA here is from genome assembly GCA_029168905.1 of Artemia sp. Kazakhstan ARC1039. Taxonomy (NCBI): domain Eukaryota; kingdom Metazoa; phylum Arthropoda; class Branchiopoda; order Anostraca; family Artemiidae; genus Artemia; species Artemia sp. Kazakhstan ARC1039. The sequence continues at coordinate 31,879 of JAQQPU010001700.1, read as the reverse complement.
CTTTGCCGACTGAAACCCCCATATTTCTGATCCGTAATGTAGGATAGGCATTATTTAGTATTAAATATATATTTGTGGAGGCTTAATTCACTTATTTCTGATGTTAGTGTACTTCTACATATTCCAAACAATGCGTTTCTATATATAACATCAGTTTTCTTGACCTGGGGCCATTTATAATCTTATATTTCCTCAATAGTTCATTATATCTATAGTCTTTAATCCACGGCATAATCATCAGAATAATTAAAAAGCAAATTTTATTTTAAAAACCCTTATATTGGTAAATAAGGACTGACAAAAGTAAAGAAGTCTAAGTCCACGAAACAGTTCGTGAAAGTGCGAGGAAATGATCTTATCTTAGGGATTTATCCAATGAATTCAACTAATGCTAACGCCTCCTTTTTGTTATTGACCAAAGTTCAAAATATACTGTGTATCTTCGCGCGCCTATCCACTCCGCGTTTTCCACCCACTCTTTAACCTTTTAAGAAGCAGGAAGATGTGGGCAGGTACACCGACAAGTCATTCGCTCATTTTCAACTTTTGTAGACAAGAGCCAGTAAATGTCAACATTACCAAAGCAATATAAAAATTTGACTGACATCCTCTAGAATTTATTAATCAAACCTTAAATTAATCAATCTTGGAGCTTTTCAGTAACATATATACTCGCTGTCACCTTAACCTTCACATTCTGATTTTGATTCGAAACACCGTGCTGCGGCGTCCCCAATTTAACTAGGCAGAAGTGAGGCGAAATTGTCAAGTTATCAGTAGATTCTGTGAATTTTTCAATAGGCCTTTTCAAAAAAATTAGTTTTGCAACAATAATCAACCAATAATGCAACAATAAAAACAGGGAATAATTCTTAATGGAAAATCGTGTTTTTGCAATAAAGATATGAAAATAAAAGAAATATGTATCTTCGCCTAGAAAGAACAAACACTCTTTTTTGTAAAAAAAAAAAAAAAAAAAAAAAAAAAAAAAAAAAAAAAAAAAAAAAAGAATTAAATCTCAACTACTATATGTTAGTAATCCAAACAGCCACAGAATTTTCAATTTCTTTTAGGGGAAGTATATATTTTAAAAAGATTTGCCCCAAAAGATTACTTACAAGTTGGCTAATGGCGGATCTAATTGCTTCATACCACTGACGAGCCTCAATACCATCTTCGTCCTGAAGGAGCAACTGCAGCCCAAATACAGTTGATAGCTGAAAGACATTCTTTCGACTTGATTTGTTCGAACACCATTCTATGGTGGCACCGTTTAAATCCAAAGATAATTCAGGTTTGGCAGGAGACGCTGCAGTTCGCTAAAAAGAAAAAGGAATGGAGAAAAGAGCGGGAAAGAACTTTTTTGGGGTGTGTGGTTCCCAACCTTCCATGTGCAAGCCACTAAGGGTATTGCAGCATTTTGAGGTAGTGTTCAAACTTCAAACATTACCTCAAATTTTAAAAGATTGTCAAATCTTCAAGGTTCCTGAACATGTAGGCTACACATGAAAAATCTAAACCCAATTCCCTTGCGAAAAAAATTTCGCTTGCATTAGAGTCTTAATCATTCTTCAGTTGATTTCCTTACAGAAGAAAGTGGCATCTTAAAAACTGATATTTTACTGGACCTGTTACATACACAACAAGGATATGGTCACAAAATCACTTACTTGTGAAAACGTTTATATTTGGCATAGCCATTGAGCCATTCTAAAGTGACTTGAATTGCAGATCTCATAAGATGGCTTCAAAAAACACTATTTAATTAATGAGGATCCAGAAATGCACTTAAAGGGCTTGAGGGGCTAATATCCATTTTTCAAGCCCCCCAAATTTTAAGATAGAGCATATAGCTATAATAGCCTTTCCATTGGCCACATTTGACATTTTATTGCTCCATTCCAATTCCTCTTTTCACTTCCCTAAGGCTTAGCCACCTCCCCAACTATTAGAATATTGAGGAAGATAGAACGGGGGACAGGACATGTTTCAAAGAGAGACATCCATTTGTAAAGAATCATGGTTTACAAAAATGAAATAGAAACCTTGCCAAGACAACCCAATTTTCCTTCAAAGACGGGGACGGAGAAATTGGCCAGGATCCACTCCACTGTATGGCCCTTTGTCCCGAATTATTTGATTTAAGAGAAGATGTATTTTCAAGTAAGGCAGGGTAAAATGAGTGGTTAATTCTAGGAAAGACACAAATATAAAAAAAATATATAGTGGAGGGGAGGGGCTGATACTTAAAGTGTAGTTTTATGTAAGTGTTTTTTCTATTTTGTTTCGAATGCGTTGTTGAACTGTTGTCATGGCCCTGTGGCTTTTTTGCAATGTCTATCTATCTATATAATCTATCTATCAAGAAATGCCATCAGGGAGGACACTCGCCCGAGTAACCCTCCTAAATCTGCAACAGAGAATATAATGTTAATTGCACAGAGCAATGTAGTATAACTGAATTAGCTTATTTTTGTTCTGTTTTTTAATTACACCGACAACCTCGTTTGTCACTGCTACTCATAAAAAGGGCGAAAATTGATCAAGCGAATTTAGCTTAGGGAGGTTTAACACTTGCCAGATATGAGTCTTCCAGCCGATTAAAATCGGTGACTTTACGTTAACTATACACTAATCAGCGCTTGGGAGTTTTTTTTTTTCATGTTTTCCAAATCTGGTAGTCAGACTATTCTCAATAAAAGTTTTGATACTTTGACATTATTTCGAGTAACTTTGAAAATAGATATCATCAATATGATGCTTTTCGCTTATCTGGGCCGTAAACAACAGCAGTACCAGACTTCCAAAGAAAAACAAAAGCTACAAACTACAGATCAAGATGAATATAAATTAAGTTTTCATAATTGATTTACAAGCAATACTTAGCCTGTATAATACATAGTAAACGCATACAAAAATACAGAATAAATGCTTAAAACAAAGACATTTCTAATCAAGCTATTTAAAAAAGGAAAGGTTGGCAATAGGGAAGTCCGATGAAGTCAAGTTAATCTATTTTGTCATTTTCTAATTGCTCTGGCGTAGAAGAAATTGTCGATGATAAAATATCTGATTTCCTTTCCCATTAATGGTGAAGCATATCCACATGGCTGTGTTTTGGTTTATTTCCCTCTCTTATTAATCCAACAAAATTGGTGGGCTAATTGTGGGACGCAACAACATTTCTTGCTTTGAACTTTTTTGTAGCTTCTTTAATCGCGACAAGCGACTCTGTAGCTCAGGAACAGCAGACTGAGATTAAAAAAACATCCATTTATGGAAATCGTGACACAAATTATAAAAGCTAGTTTAAAGTTAGCTTTGTGGTAGTTTCTGCTCGTTTTAAGGTTGATTTAAATATTTATTGTAATTTCTGTTCGTTTTGTGTTTCATTTATTTAACGATAGTGATTTATGATAGTTTAAGCTAGAAAAATTTATTTTGCTCAAGCTTCATTTAACTTAGCTCTTTACTTTTCTTTCAAAGAGTTCTTTTGGGCCAATTTTTTTAAAACTAATTTTATAAAAGACTTTGACTTATAAATTAAAAGACATAAATAGTTACAAGAACAAATAACATGTTTTTTTTCATAAAAATGGCGAATTTTTTTTTTTAATTAAGATATGTGGATATTTAAGGGTGTCTACAGGATGAGGGTCAGGATGGCTTCAACCTTATAAGATATGGTATTCGTTAAAACTAAAAGCCATTATAAACCATGGTTAATACGAAAGTACAACAACACAAAAAAAAAGAAAAAAAGACACTCAAAATTTTGGGTGTCCCTTAAATCCAAAATGATATTTAAATAAATTACAGAAAATAATCCTCATATGCCATAATATTATGTTTACACAAAATTCGTTTAAGCATCTCTCCCGAAACAGGTACATAAGACAAAGTTTTGGGAGAGATGCTTAAACGAATTTTGTGTAAACATAACATTGATACATGTTTCCAATCGGTGAGACCAATAGGTAGTTTCCTTAATTCTGGGAAGAATTTAACCCGGGGAAAATTAATTAGTGGGGTATATAAAATTCCTTGTTCTTGTGGGAGGTTTTATATTGGTAGAACTCACCAACAATTTCTTGAAAGATTTGTTGAGCATCGCAATTCAATAGAAAAAACCCTACAATTCAGCAAACCTCCTGAAACTTTTGTTTCGGCTTTGGCTAAACATATTTTCTGTCATCCTGAACATTTTGTACAATTTGGTGAGGCCACGGCTATTTCTAATGATAGTTTTATCTTAGTGGGCAAGGGAGGCTATAGAAATTAAAAAACATATGTTTGCTAATCTTTCAATAAATAGAGACATGGGAAATTTAAAAATTGACCCAATTTATGATATTCTTTTGAAAGAAGAACCAATAGTTTATAAGGGAATTAAGAATTGACATAATCACCAGGGGACAAGATTTATAATTTACTAATTTACATAATTTACATTTTTATAATTTACTCAGTTGCTTTGGAGTTTTCATCAAAGTAACTCTAATAGCTCTGTGACCTACGTGGATCAGTTGCGACAATTGTATTTTATTAATATTGGTGGTGGTTGTATTTGTTATTAGTTTATTTTAGTTTCTTTTGTGCTGAAGACGGCGAGTTAACATACAGGCAAAATATCCATACACCTACAAGAAAATAGCAACATACACCTACAAGAGACATTAGGTCTAGATAACAGTGAAGAAACATCATTCCCTCTGAACCAGGAAGATTACGTGTTATGCGACCCAATCACCCCGGAAGAAATTGAAGATTCACTTAACAAAATACGAGGTGATTCAGCTCCCGGGCCCGATGGAATTCCTATGAAGATCTTCAAAGCATTTCGGACTGTTCTTTTACCTTTTTTGGCCTCATTATTTAACCTAATAATTTCAAAGAGGAAGTGGCCAATGACCTGGAAAACCTCGCTTATTCTCCCACTTTATAAGAATGGTAATCCCACTACACATAACAACTATAGACCAATAAGCCTCCTAAACAGAGCTGGAAAAGTTCTAGAAAAAATTCTAGATAAAAGGCTGGGAATGAGGATAGAAGAGAAAAAAATCTTGCAAGAAAAACAAGGTGGGTTCAGACCAGGTTATTCCACAGCTGATAGAGTTTTTGTTATTAATGCTCTTGTAGAAAAGCACTGCAAAGGTATAGGAAAATTATATGTGGCCCTAATTGATTTGAAATCAGCATTTGATAGTGTAGATCGTGTTTTATTGCTGAATGTTTTATTAAATCTAGGCCTACCAGCCCCTTTTTTACAAATTCTATCATCTATGTATTCATTGAATAAAAGTTTTGTCAAAGTTGTTAGGAAGGGAATATCTCTGCCTTTTTTCTGGAAAAAGGGCGTGCGCCAAGGAAGTACACTCTCGCCAAAATTATTTGCTATGTTTATTAATGATATTGTTCCTTATTTCCGACAAAGATGGGCACCTACTCTCCGACTGGGAAATCTGAATATGTCAATGCTACTATTTGCAGACGACATTATATTACTGGCAAAGACAAATAATGATTTACAAACTCTCTTGAATCTCCTTGAAAAATATTTGCAAGAGAAGAAACTAGAGGTGAATGTCACGAAATCCCAAGTCATGATTTTTAGCAAAAAACGCTTGGAATCAGCACCACAATTTTTATTGAATGGAAAAATGCTGGAAGTGGTGGAAAAGGCCAAATACTTAGGTTTCATCCTTTGTCAAAATGGAAAATGGACGATTCATATTACAACAATGGCACAGAAAGGAAGAAATGCATTATTTGGTATAGACAGAAGCACACTAACAGCAGAAATAAGTGAACTAAGCCTCCACAAACATATATTTAATACTAAAATTATGCCTATCCTACATTACGGATCAGAAATATGGGGGTATCAGCCGGCAAAGCAACTAGAAACCCTTCAACTTCAATATTATAAACGAGTTTTTGGCCTACACAATACAACGCATACGTTAGTTTTAAAAGGTGATCTTGGTATATTTAACCTGAAATTGAAAAGATATACCCAAATCATCAAATTTTGGTTAAGGCTTCCAGAACTTCCCCAGACTAGACTTGCCCGAGCAGCATATGAAGATCTTCTCCTTCAGTGTAACAAAACATCATGGACAGCACAAATCAAAAGGATATTAGATGAGAATGGATTTTCAAGTTCGTGGGAGAAGAGAAAAGGGCCAGAGGATCATGAAAAGTTCTTCAAGGAATTTAGTGCAAGACTTGAAGACCAAGAAGTGCAACTATGGCAAGCAGCTGTGGACAAATCTCCAAGTCTTACTTTGTATAAAAGTAAAAGAGAATTTTGGTCAGGAGTTTTATTTCAAGCTGGGATTGCCCATTAAATATTTGAGGATTTGGATTCAGATTCGAGCAAATTGTCTTCCAATTTATACTAAGGTTGCAAGGAAAAAGAGGGAAGGTCCGGAGGCCGGATGTAGTTGCTTGAGATGTGGGGAAAATGATTATGGGTTGGGCCATTTTCTCCTCCGGTGTAAGCAACTATCTCATTTAAGGGGATTAATTATCCAGGAGGGGGAAGATACGCTGCTTTGTGAGTTAATGAGGTCTAGGACTCCCCGTTATATTGTGGCAGTAGGAAATTTTGTTTTGATGGGAAGGATGTCAAATGAAGTGCAATTTTTCTTTAGTATTTGTCTTTTTGTATATGGCTTCAATTGGCTTTTAAATACAGATTATTATTATTATTATCCGCGTTGTTTTAGTCTTTCATCTTTTTCTTTCTACTGGCCGCTGTCTCGTTTGTTGTCTTTTCATTGAGTTTTTTCAATCTTTGTTTTTTGAAAACGAACAGAAATTGCCACAAACAAAAGAAAGGTTACCACCCCTCTACACCATCTAAGGTCAGAGTGTCAGTTGTGCGCTACTGATATTAAATAAAAAAAGAGTTTTTTAAAACTAAAACTAAGGAGCAATATTAAAACTTAAAACGAACAGAAATTTTTCCGTATATAAGAGGGGCTGCCCTTCCCAACACTTGCTCTTTACGCTAAAGTCTTAAATTTCTCTAAAAATACTTCAAATTCAACGGTCCTTGTGTTTGAGCAGTCTTTCATAAAGAATTGTGACCAAAAGGCAAAATTTGCGTTGGAACCTTTTCTTCTGCAAAAACTCGAAACTTGACTTTTTATGGCTGTGGCACACAAACTAAAATAAAAGGCGGTTCTTACAGAAGCAATATGTTATCTACACTATTGTAATGTAATGGTGCTGGCACCACTTATTGTAATGAAACCAACACTGGCACCACTTTATTAGTGTGGTAATTGCCTCGCGGCCGCCACTATTGCAATTTATGTGTATAGGGTATGGTAACACCCTATTACAGTATACCCTGTTTGAGGATATGGGAACGTGATCGAACAACCTACGGGGCCAAACTCTCGGCCACGGGTGCCACCATATGGGCCACCACTTATATCTCTAGCTATCTCTTTCGAGGGTAAATGGGACCCCCTGTCGATATACCAATGATAATACTTCTCGCGAACTCTTTTCCTACCCTGCCTGGGTTCACGGAAAATAATCTAAGATTATTGTAGAAAATACCTCGTTTGTATTCCTTCGACGTCTTTAACAAAACATTTATATCTATCACTCCGAACTAAACTCTCAACAAAGACTCTGAACATGAACTCCCCAAACAGAGTCTCAATATAGACTAAAATAAAATCACCACTTCTATACCTAGAACTTTTTTAGAGGTGGACCCTGGATTGACCCTGACCAATCCTATAAATGAAAGCTACAAATTCAAAGGCATTTTGAATAATATTATCTTTCAATGGCCCAGATCAGGAAGACAAAAATAGAATTTAGCTTGAAAGCATACTTATTGCAAAACCACTAGCTTATCTCCTCCCTCCTTAGCTTTTTCGTTTTACTGTAGTTTTGTAATTTTCCCACTGGGTCTTGGACCTCTTCCCCCCCCCCCCTGAGCTCTTTTTCTTCTCATAATTTTGTAATTCTCCGATTATTTTATTTTTCGCCACTGCAGGCTGAATCTGCCAATTTTGTCTCTTTTTAGTATTCATGCTTTCATTTCTACTTTTGTCAAATTTTTCAATCGCGCAAATTAAATCATCATTAAATCTGAATTGGACTCCAGTGTCCACTATCTTTGACTGCACTTCTTTATTGAAGTTCCTTTTAATATTTCTTTCCCCTTTTTTGGCTTTCTTTGCTCTTGCCGAAGTATTAAATAAATCTTTGTGAAATGGGAACTGAATTCCCACATTTGGTTTTTCATATTGCACCAAAATTTCTTGACCTGTACGAGGAAAAGCGCATACAATAAATTTCTTCTCATTTTTCTCTGGCGCAATGAGCGTTTCACCTTGGTATGCACTTGTCGGTGTCTCATTTTCCGTAAAAGTGTTCTGAAGTTTTTCTGTTTTCTGAAAATTATAATCAATTTCGCACGTCTTATTTTTAACATTATCTGGCCTAGCCACTTCCGCAACCCTTTTTTCCGGATTATCCATATTTCGAACTGGAATATCAAGCACTTCGTTTTTTCGACAGGGGGTCTTAGCCTCCAATTTTGTTTAATGGGCCGGTGCACCTTCCCCCCTTGTCAACGAAGTTGCATATTTTTCTGTCTTAGCATTTAATGTCTGGCAATTTTCATTTTCTCGCGATTGATTCTAGACAAATTATTATGGCTATCCGACAGCCTACAAGTTAGCTGTGATAAATCTCACTTTCTGGAATTTCTCAGCGGGCTTCTATTAGGCCTATCATGGTTTTTTAAACTCTCGGTTATCTCTCTCTTTCTTCTCTCAAGCTATTCTATCAGTCTCCTCTTTTCGTTCTCCGGCTATTCTTTCAGCCTCCATATTAGCCTTTCTAAGGGTTCCTGTAGTCGTTCCTAACTCCTCTCTATCTCTCTTAATTTCGCCTATTTCAGCCTGTGTTTTTTCCATATATTAGCGGTTTTTGTTTTGGCTACCTCTTTTCTTTGTTCTCTTTCTTTTCTGTCAATATTGTGTCATATCTACATGACTACTTTTTCGCGACCCCCTGCTGAACCTTGAGCTCCTACTACCAGTATTTCCACTTCAAATTTTTGAAATCCCTAAAAGGATGGTGGGAAATCCCTAGAAATCCCCATTTTCAACACCTAAATCCCAATAGGGTTCCCTATTTTCTTACGTATTTCCAAATCACTAGTAAAGCCTTGTTATACTGATTTTTAATAGCATTTGTTCAAGATGACTTATTTTGCAACTCATGACCTCTACTTTTACCAAGATATATTCTTTCGACGTTTAAGCAATGCTTTGCATTTATCGACTAGTTAAGTTCGGTTTTGACTAATAGATTCGGGTGCCACGTCTTGGATTCTTGACAATATGAATATATATATTTTTTTCTTTGCTATTACTTTTTCCTTCTCTATTGTTGTTTTAGCAACACCCCCGTTTTTATTTGAATTGGCACGATGGATTGACATTAATGATATTCAGCCGGTAGCTTTTTCAAGTATTATTTTTGTTTTGCCTAATTTTCATTTTGGGTTGTGTTGCATTAATAAAATGTTTAAAAAGTGAAAAAGTTATCTGTCGAAAGATCTATCAGATTAAGACTGAAGATATGAACTTTAAGGATAGGAAGTTACTTAAGATGTACTTTGAGCAAGCCTCACACAGAAAAGGTAAAAAATAAAATAATACTTGTTCATTGTTCACATACATGTAGTAAGGTGCGATGAGGCGCACTGAATGGTGGAAGACGAGTAAGAAAAACAGATTTCAATTCTGTTTTCTATTACGCAGGACTAAATCAAAGGGCTTAATCGGCTGTGTCAGTGCGTCAATGGATATGGTGGTGAAAATAAATATTTATTTTATATAGTTATTTTCTGTACTTTGGGTTATATGGCCGCACTGCTTATCATATCAATGTGAACAATCCATCAGTTGCCTCTAAAAAAATAAAAAAATAAAAATCTATTTTTAGTCAAAATCAGATTTAACACCTTGATCCTTTTGTTTCCGCTGGTAGCTGAAGCCCTGACTCTTTTCATGTCCAGCAGTGGGTACTCGTCTCCAAAAATCCACGAGGAACTTTCTTGGGCCCAATTCATACCATATTCTGCTTTTAGAATTCCACATAACGTTACCGTTTAAAACTTGTTCCGTCTGTCCGTCATGATTTTTACTGCGCTAAAAAACCTTTCTCGGCGACAACATTTGAGAAAGGAAGACAAAGCACAAATATTACGGCCGATTTTAGATTTGCGTATACCTGGTTCCGGAAGTTTGCTGACTACACTCCTGTTCGATTTTGTTTCCATCCCATGATACTTTCCAATGCTTTCGAACAAAGGACTGGAGAGAACCGGGCCGTAATTATTGATCTGATAAGGGGTCAACCATTTCTGCATATTTGTAAATGTTTCCGTTGAGACTAAATCAAGTTTGGATCTGCTGCATAGCTTCTACGTAAAAAGATTGTGCAGCTCTGATGATCTTTTAAACTGCACCATGGGGCACACCAGGATTTGATTTCAGTGTCAAGAGACAGACCTGCCCATTTGGACCCAAGTAAATACCTTCAAGGGGAAGGTAACACTTGGGAAATTCAATTAAGTTGGAATGCATTCGTTGACTTTACATAGTCCTTCTTCAAGTCTTGGTTTAATAGAGCAGTACCTCTGCACCTTTGACTCTAAGGGTCCCTAATCTGCACCTTTACCAGGTTTTCTTCATATGATTAGTAGTGTTAAAAGAATTTTGGACTCGTCTTCTCTTGATTTCTAGGTAAATTTAGATGTTATTGTCGTCGTCTCCTAGAAGACTCTATCCAGCATAGGCATGCATTCAAACAAAATACACTTCCAAATCGACTGTGCAAAAGATCCTTAGCTCCCTTTATGGCGCGTCCAGGCTATCATGTTTCTGGAAAAATGGGACAAAAAATAATTCCGTCCCATTTTCCTTTTCTGGTCCGAAAAAGATTTTCTAGGGCCGAAACCCTACAAATTCCTTTAAAAAATTCAGGGGACTTGTAAAAAATCCCTAAATAAAAAGTTTGCCCCTAAAATACCTCAAAAATCCCCTTTTTAGGGGGGAAATACCTAGAATGGAAACACTGCCTACCACTTCTGCTGCTTCACCTACTTTGATTCTCCTTATCGTTATATCCTCTAATTCATTTTCTGAATCCGCTCGTTCCATATCTGTATTATCTCTGACCAACACTATTTCAAAATTCAGCTAATATAAAAAAAACTTCTTATATTCGCATGAAAATAATTTATCGAATGTCAAACTTCCGGTCTTCTCGTTAAAAATTGTTAAGTCTCAATTTGCCGATTATTTTTGCACGCTAATTAGTTGCGCCATATATTGATTCGTAATATTTTATTATATTCCAACTAGGCTACGCCCATTCAGACTTTCGTAATATTTTTACTTGAGTCCGTCTTTTTCCCGCAATTTTTTTTTTTATATATAATCACAGTAAGCTACTGTGTAGGTTAAATTAAATAATCTCTTCGGAAAACACGAAGTCTTTTAGCTATCTTCTGATAACTTTCCTAAACTAGCTGCCACCAAATATTGTAATGTAATGGTGCTGGCACCACTTATTGTAATGGAACCACTTATTGTAACGCCGGCACCACTTTACTGGAGTGGTAATTGCCTCGTGGCCACCACTATTGCAATGTATAAATATAGGGTATGGTAATACCCTGTTTGAGGTTATGGTAACGTGATCGAACAATCTACAGGACCAAACTCTCAGCCACAGGTGTCACCACTAATATCTCTTTGGAGGGTAAATGGCCCCCCCCCCTGTCGATATACTAGTAACGATATTTCTCGCGAACTCTTTACCTACCCTGCCTGGGTTCGTGGAAAATAATATAACACGGTTGTAGAAAATAACTCACTTGTATTCTTTCGACGTCTTCAACAAAACATATATCTATTACCCCGAACTAAAATCTAAAGAAAGACTCTTAACATGAACTGGCCATAATTTTGTAATTCTCCAAATTTTTATTTTTCGCCACTGCAGGCTGAATCTGCCAATTTTGTCTCTTTTTAGCATTCATATTTTCATTTCTACTTTTCTCAGATTTTCCAATCGCGCAAATTAAATCACCATTAAATCTGAATTGGACTCCAGTGTCCACTATCTTCGACTGCATTTCTTTATTGTAGTTCCTTTTAATATTTCTTTCCTCTTTTTTAGTTTTCTTTTCTCTTGCCGAAGTATTAAATAAATCTTTGTGAAATGGGAACTGAATTCCCACATTTGGTTTTTCATATTGCAACAAAATTTCTCGACCTGTACGAGGAAAAGCGCATACAATAAATTTCTTCTCATTTTTCCTTGGCGCAATGAGCGTTTCACCTTGGTATGTACTTGTCGGTGTCTCATTTTCCGTAAAAGTGTTCTCAAGTTTTCAGTTTTCTGAAAATTATAATCAATTTCGCACGTCTTATTTTTAATATTATCTAGGCTAGCCACTTCCACATCCCTTTTTTTCCGGATTATCCATATTTCGAACTGGAATATCAAGCACTTCGTTTTTTCGACAGGGGGTCTTAGCCTCCAATTTTGTTTTATGAGCCGGTGCACCTTCCCCCCTTGTCAACGAAGTTGCATATTGTTCATTCTTAGCACTTAATGTCTGGCAGTTTTCATTTTCTCGCGATTGATCCTTAGACAAATTATTATGGCTATCCGACAGCCTACAAGTTAGTTGTGATAAAATCTCACTTTCTGGAATTTTCCAGCGGGCTTCTATTAGGCCTATCATGGTTTCTTAAACTCTCGGTTATCTCTCTCCTTCTTCTTTCAAGCTATTCTATCATTCTCCTCTTTTCGTTCTCCGGCTATTTTTTCAGCTTCCATATCAGCCTCCATTTATCTACAGGACCAAACTCTCGGCCGCGGGTGTCACCACTAATATCTCTTTGGAGGGTAAATGGGCCCCCCTGTCGATATACTAGTGACGATATTTCTCGCGAACTCTTTTCCTACCCTGCCTAGGTTCGTGGAAAATAATATAACACGGTTGTAGAAAATAACTCACTTGTATTCTTTCGACGTCTTCAACAAAACATATATCTATTACCCCGAGCTAAACTCTAAAGAAAGACTCTGAACATGAACTCGCCATAATTTTGTAATTCTCCAAATTTATTTTTCGCCACTGCAGGCTGAATCTGCCAATTTTGTCTCTTTTTAGTATTCATGTTTTCATTTCTATTTTTCTCAAATAAAATATGTCTCTCGCCAAAAAAAAGTCTCTATGTAGACTAAAATAAATCAACGCTTCTGTACATAGAACTTTTTGTAGGGGTGGACCCTGGATTGACCTTGACCAATCCTGTAAATGAAAGCTACAAATTCAAAGGCATTTTGAATAATATTATCTTTCAATGGCCCAGACTAGGAAAAAGCAAAAATAGAATATAGCTTGAAAGCTTACTTATTGCAAAACCACTAGCTTAGCAACGAGACTTTAACTTATGGTTGAAAATTACACTATAGGCAAATGTAAGTTCAAACCGATACGGGGGGGGGGGGGGGGGGCGGGGACCTAGCCTGATATTCCATGACAGCCCAACTGAAGTAGGCTAAGCTATATGTGAATTTAACACATTTATGGTCTTACAGGCATACCCCGCAGGTAGTAACCCCAATGGGGATACCATATTACCATGTGAAAGCTCAATAAGCTACCGCTTGATTTTTCGCCGCCCTATGAAATTTCTGTGGCCCCCTAAGTCATATTTACCGGGAGAAGACCTTTCAAACCAATATGAGATGGGGAGGGGTCCCTAGCCCGACATTCCTAATATGCCGACTGAAGAAGGCTAAGCTATGTGTGTGTTGTGTCTTTTCTTGGTTTTAGTTCTGTTTTATCAAACAGTCTTTTTCATTGGATTATCGAGTATTTTATCGTATTGGTATCTGGAGGTAAGAATACACAACGTTATACCCATACAAAGAAAGGGGGTGGGAATTTCCATTAGATTGGAAGAAACTTTTGTTAGAAATATTTCTGCCTCAATTGCAGCCCTTTCGTGTTTTTGACTACAAATTGACTGCATGTTTTTACTGTGATTTGACGAGTGTTTTTTTTTTTTTCTACTACGAGTTAACAGTATGCTAATAATGAGATAAATATAACTACTATTACTAACTACTCACTGCAGCACCAAGCCGCCTGAGGCCAAAACAGGTACACATACTCCTCCTCCATCCCAAACTAATTAAAACCTGCCTCTTCACACCCTCCTAAGAAGTTCCCATTTTTCCTTAAATCTTTCCTTACGATAGGCAACTACAGGAATATATATATATAACATATATGAACATATATATAACATATATATATATATATATATATATATATATATATATA
>JAQQPU010001699.1:49949-74697 GCA_029168905.1 Artemia sp. Kazakhstan ARC1039 | reverse complement strand
GGTTTTTCGTAAATGTAAATTCGGGGGATAATTTTTTCGGTCTGAAAATATCAAAAGGCCCTAACAGGTCGAATTCTGCTTCGAATGAGTCCTCATTCAACCGGATCCGTTGCCAACTGTGGCCTGTAGGCGTGGCTAAGAAAAAAAAAGAAATGATGATGAATTTTAAGTGGCTATATTTGGTTTTTTGAAAACAGGGAAGGAGTGATCGGATTGAGCTGAAATTTCGAGGATAAGCTCCCAGGCCCTAGGAAAGCTTAACCTCTAAATTTCAGCCCAATCGGACAACGTTAAAGGGGGGCTGTGGTGGGAGGGTCCAAACTTCCGGCCCAGTTTACCCCATGAAGATAAAGTCGGAGGAGGATGAAATTTTTCAAGTTTCTTAGTTTGAGCTTGGGCTACAAAATGCGATTGCCGCCGTCTCTCTGTGACCTCTAGGACCTGAAATCGCTTAACATTGTGGTGGGTCGCCTCTTTATAGAGGCACAAGTGTGCCTCCTTGATTATAATGGGTTGAAAAAGTCCAACTAGATAACAAGAGAATGCTCTACAAAAATGAATTCACAAGAAGAATCACTTTAGAGAGAAAAAATAAGTTAAACTAGTTACTTGTTTTTGCCATCTTTTAGGAATGGCGAGCGAACATTTGGAGAGGATGCCTTGACTGTAGGTGTCAGATTTCCAAAGAATTGTTATACACACCTAACTGATCTACTTGGAAAGACTGTTGATCATCCTTCAGTTAAGCGCTATCAGGTAAGTTTGCTTTCTTCTGTCAAGCTCAACATGTTTTGAACCTATAACAAAAAAAATAAGTATCAACAAGTTAACCTCCTTTTCTCTTAGGGGAAAAAAGTCAGATACCGCCCTGTTTACGATATTAAAAGTCCACTAATGAACTTTATTTAGACTCTAATCCATTTAAAAAAAGGTTCATGTCAGTGTACTGTAGTCGGCCTCTCATCTGTTCACCTAAGGTTGGGTCTTTGTTTTTCGTTATGTACTTACTGGGAGCTTCGAGACTTGCTTTGGGCCTTGGTTAATAAATTTTGGACCGAAGAATTACATTTTGAGGCATTGGAGCCATATACCTCTCCTCAAGGTCGTGCCCGTAGACATTAACAAATGACGTCAGTGGGTATATCACTTTTTGTTATCACGGGCTTTCGAAATTTCAACTGGTGAGGGCTAGAATTGTTCTGCTATTATGTTCATAACAAAAAAAAAATAATGCATTAAGATAGATAAAATATGTATGCCTATAATTTTCGCTTTGAAGTACGAAACGGGTTCATGTGTGAAGGGACCATGTTTGGGGCTTAATTAAAATGAATTAGCTTGTGAAATTTCTTGTCATGAATTTGTAAAATTTATACCTGTACAAAATTTACAGTTTGGGGAACAAAAAATAATTGCCTTGAGCCTAACCCGGTGTGCACGGGGGTGGGATGGAACGGGCAGAATAAAAATATCAAAATATCTCGGGTTGCTAGGTATAAAGGCTGACGCCTATATACCTTTTTTTATCTATCGCTTCATACTTTCTCAAGACACCTGAGTCATGCAGAATTTGAGGGCAATTTGTAACTGGTGTCCTAAAAAGGAAGATGAATTGTAAGCTGTAGACTATGTTCCCTTTTCTTCATTAGATTTTTTTCAAAAATTTGAAAGTTCGAAAAAGATTGTATATCTTTACAGAATATCAAAGATATAAAATCATGTTGTATAAAAGGATATAAAACCTCAAAGAATATCAATATTGCAGTCTTTTAATACACAGGCATGGGGACTGAGCGAGAGCTCCTTAAGAACAATTATATATATATATATATATATATATATATATATATATATCACACAGAGAAAACATTCTTTGACTTTTCTTAACTAGAACCTAGTAAAGAATGAATCACGTTGTCAATAATGGCTTTGCTGCAAAAGAAGAGGCATATTTTGTCAAAAATTGTATCTTATTTTAGTGTTATCACTTTTACCCAAGTCTCTAATAAGACATCATGCCCTTGTCAAACGATACGTGTGCTATATCATCTTGGAGATGACGATGTGGTTTTTATCATAAATTGCATTTTATCTTAATGTTATCTTTTGTTAATTGCAAAAGACACTAGATAAGGCAATTTCCTTTCTAATGAGTCCTTTGGAGCCCAACTCCACCCCATGATGTCTCAGCGCCACTAGTGACGACTAAAAAGAAAGAACAAGACGAAGGAGGAGAATGAAAAAAAGGGACACATCCCTGCTTCCCATGCGAAAAAGTGATTTTCCTAGTTACTCAATATGGGGACTGTAATCAGAGGTAACGCTTTATCGTTGCCCATTATAGTATAGAGGCCATAAGGATTCAATGCATTATATTTCTTCTTTTTTTTACCCCCAGAGGCACTTCATATGAAAAGGCTGGTCGTATATACTTCGAAGGGGACTCATTCGATTATAAATTTAAAGTTCTAGTTTAAAGTTCCTTTTTTAAAATTCAAAATGGATTGGAGGTTGACCTGCCCCCATTCCACGCCCTTTTTAACTTTCCTCCCCCACAGACATCCAATCAAAATTTTGAGATAGCTATCTTGTTCAAAATAGTCTAAAGGTCAAATAACTATGCCTGTGGAGATGACATGGTCCCCAACAGCCCCTGGGGCAAGGGCTGTAAGTTACGTAAGTTGCCCATTGCTTACATATAGGGTCTATTATTGGAAAAGAGAGGCACGTTTGCTCCCGGGTTTCCAAAAAGGCTCAGGGCCTTAGGGTGAAGCTTTCTGGAAATGTTGAGGGGAGTGTTGAACAAAAATAAAACATGCTATATGCATGCTGGTTGTCAAAAGAGTGGATCAGCAATATCCCAGGGATGGCTGAGGGTATTAAGTTGAAACTTTTAGTGCATGTTGACGGGGATGTTGAGAAGTGATTGGAGAGACAACCAGCCCCTCTTGCTATATTCAAAACCACTCCCCCAAACACTGATGGAATTCTTGAAATACGAATCTCATTCAAAATACTTAAAAGGCCGAAAAACTATGCTTCCGAGAATGCCATAGCCCCAAGGCAAGAGTTGTAAATTTTGCAATTTGCCCGTGGCTTACACACAGGATTTATAATTGAGAAGGGGAAGAATGTTCGTTCCTGGGTGTGTCGAAAAAGGCTAAATCAAAAGACACTATGTGTATCCAGGTTATCAAAAGGACGTATATGCAATACCCTAGGAATGGCTAAGGGTATTAGCTTGAAACTTTCAGGGCTACTACTACTGTGACTTCTTGTGAGTCTTGTGACTGTGACTAGGACCACTTGTGGCTGTGACTACGACTAATTGCGACGGCTACTGCGACTATGATTGCAACTGCTCGCGACTGTGACCGAGGCTACTTGCAAAAAGACTTGGAAAGACCATAAGGCTTTAATCTATTATTTATTTATTATTTTTTCCATAGCCACATCGTTTGGAATGGATAGTCATAGAAACTTCGCAGGGGACCCATTTGATTAGAAATTGAAAGTTCTATAACCCTTTTTAAGAGTCAAGGTAATCGGAGGGCAACCAGTCCTCCTCGCATACCCTTTTAGCTGCCCTCCCCCCAAACACATCAGTTCAAAATTTTGAGATAGCCATTCTGTTCAATACAAATAGATATGCATCCCCGGATGACGTGACCCCCCCCCCCCACACAGTCCCTGGGGCAAAAGAATGTAAGTTGTGCAAGTTGTCCAATGTTTACTTTTTTTTTTTTTTTTTTTTTTATTTTTTTTTTTTTTTTTTTTTTTTAAGAGAGGGGGGCATGTGGCATGTGATCCTGGGTCTCCGATAAGTCTTACGGTATTAAAGTAAAACTTTAAGGAAATTTTGAGGGGAATGTAGAACAAAATAAAGACACTAAGAGTATACTGGTTTCTAAAGGGCAAAGTAATTGGAGAGCAATCAGCCCCCCCCCCCTCGTCATTTTTAGATTCCCCCTCAACACTGGTCTAGATTTTGAGATAGTTATTTTTCCACGACAGTCAAAAGGTCCAATAACTATGCCTTCGGGGATGATATGACTCCCCACAGCCCTCAGGGCAAGCATTGTAAATTATGCAATTTGTCCATGGTTTAAATATAGGTTTTAAAGGGGATAAAGGGTGGACTTTTTGATCCTTGATGAATTCTAAAAGGCTAAGGGTATGAAGGTGAAATTCAGGGAATGTTGAGGGGGTTGAACTAAACCGAAGCACACTATATGCATCCATGTTACCAAAAGGACGCATATGCAGTAACTTAGGAACGTCTGAGGGTATTAAGTTGAAAATTTCAGGTCATTTTGAGGAGGATGTTGGAAAGTGATCGTAAAGCTACAAGCCTTCCTCTCATGACCGATTTAGCTGTCCTCCCCCAAACTTGTTTGATAATTTTGAGGTAGTTTTTTTTTCGAAATAGTCTAAAGGTCAAGCAACTATGCCTCCGTGGATGACATGACCCCCCCCTCCCTCCAGTCCCCGGGGTAAAGGCTCTATGAAATGCAAGTCGCCTGTTGTTCATATGTAGGGTTGGTTTTTAGGAAAGGGTGGTATGTTTGATCATGGGTGTCCTTAAAGACTTAGAGTATTAAGGTGTCACTTTAAGTCATATTTTTGGGGGATGTCAAATAAAGCAAAACTCACCAAGTGCACGCTGGTTGTCAAAAGGGTGTGTCATCAATGTCTCAGGAACAGTTAAGGGTATTAAGTTCAAACTTATAGGGCATATTGAGGTGAATGTAGAAAAGTGACGGAAGGACAACCCAGCCCCCCTCGCCTTACCCTCATAGCCCTTGGGGAAAGGGTTTTAAATTATGCCATTTGCCCATTGTATTTATATGGGATTAATCTTAAGAAAGGGCGGACTGTTTAATCCTGGTGGGTCTGAAAAGGCTAAGGGTGTTAAGGTGAAACTTCAGGGAATATTGATCTAAATCAAAAGACACTATGTGCATCCAGGTTATAAAAATCACGTATCTGCAATATGCTAGGAATGGCTAAGGGTATTAACATGGAACTGTCGGGACTGCTACTACTATTACAAATACTACTTTAATTGTGAATTTGACTGCTTGCGACTGCAGTTACATGGAACTGCGACTACCTGCGACTGCAATGCGAATTACTTGCTACTGAGATTGTGACTAATCGCGAATGTTTGTGACTGCGTCTAATTAAGACTGTGACTACTTGCGACTCCGACGGGGACTACTTGCTACTGCGACTACTAACGACTGCAACTGCAACTACTTGTGATTGCGACTGCTACTTCTACTCCGATTGTGACTGTGACTGTTACTGCTGCTAATATTACTACTACTACTACTGAACTAAATCAAAAGACCTCAAGTGGATCCACATTGTCGAAAGGTCCTATCTGCAATGTCTCAGAAGTGGCTAAGGTTTTTAAGTTGAAAATTTCAGGGAATATTAAGGCGGATGTCGAACTAAATCAATAGACTTGTATGTGCGTCCAGGTGCTCAAATGGCGTATCTGTAGTATCTCAGGAACTGCTAAGGGTATCAAGTTGAAAATTTTTGAGGATGTTGGGTGAGGTGCTGCATTGTATCAAATGACACTAAGGGTATCCAGGTTGTCAAAGAAGCGTATCTATGTTGATCTCATGAATGGCTTCTCGTATTAAGTTGAAACTTCCAGGGTACAAAACAGCATATCTTCAATATGTCGAGAACATTTAAGGGTTATTAAGTTAAAACTTTGAGATCGTGTTGATGCGGGTGTTGAACTTAAAGACACTATTGGTATCCCAGTTTTCAAAAGGACGTATCTACAATATCTCAGGATAGGCGAAGAATATTAAGTTGCAACTTTCAAAGAATATCAGTTGGAATGTTGAACTAAATTAAAAGACACCATCCAGGTCGTAAAAATAGCATGTCTGCAATATCTCAGGAGAAGTTAAGGTTATTAAGTTGAAACTTTCAGAAAATGTTGATGGGGATGATGAACTTAATCGAAAGACACTGTATGCATTGCAATTGTCAAAAGGGCATACCTGCAAACTCTCAGGAACGGCTAATGGTACTTAATTGAAACTTTCAAGAAATATTTTGGAGGAAGTTGATCTAAAAGTTGAACAAAAAATAATGTGTGCATCCAGAATGTCATTTAGTGTGTGCAATATCTCAGGATCCAGAAGGGTATTAAGTCAAAATTTCCAGGTAATTTTGAGGCGGATATTAAAATATATTAAAAGATGTTATTTACACCTATGTTGTCAAAACGGCGTATGTGAAATTTTTTCAAGAACGGCTAGGGTAGGCTCTTAAGTTTGAGCCTACAGGGAATTTGGAGAGGGACGTTGAAACTCAATAAAAACACATTATGTGCATCGAGGTTGTCAGAATGGCAACTTTCCCGTGAGCAAACGCTCACGTCGAAGTCACAAATGAAGAATTTAAAGAGTCATAAATAAAGAAAGCTGAGTGATTTGTCATTTCCATTCATACGTATAATTTTTTTTTTACATTCTCCCGGGAGGATTCTCTCGAGCATATTATATATAAATTATTGTTGAATCTGAATCTTAGTTCAAGAACCGTTCCAAACCTTGATTTCAGATTGAACAAGATTTATAAATAATTATACCGAATGCAATCAGAGTCAACGCTCAGATCCCCTTCTGCAACTTAAGTATCTAAATTACAATCCGGTATTTTAATTCTTAAGTTGAAAACCTGAAAACTGGAGAAATATTCATTATATTAGCCAATAATAAAACTTTGGAAGTAAAAATGAACGGAAACTAATTTAAAAAAAAAAATCCAGAAAAGAAGTTTTTAAAGAAAAGTAAAGAACCATATTAAAACTTAAGACGAGCGGAAATATCTTTCAAAGAATAATTATAGCCCAAAACGAACAGAAATTACTACACACAAGAGTTTGGCTACTGCCCCCCTCCTAAAAGAAAATCTTCTTAAGTCCATTGTGTCCTCATTCTTCCTCACTTGACAGTTGTTTTTTGTTTTTTTTTTAAATACGCTTATAGATTTTCGGTTACTATGGGCTAGGGTTCGTGCTTTACTAGGTTGCCCCTAGGAAGGCACCCATGATCTGCTAATATAAAATGATTATCGTATTAATTACGATAACCATCGTAATTATCGATGATTATTGTATTAATTTTGTTTTTCAAGGAAATGTTTCCATATCATGAGATTGTACCTCATGCAGAACGTCAAACTGTGATGTTCAAGCACGAATCTGGAGAATTGTTTACAGTGGAGGAATTAGTTGGCCAAATTCTTGCCAAAGCTCGCGACTATGCGGAAGTGTTTTCTCAGCAAGTGCCAATTAGAGAAGCAGTTATTACTGTTCCACCGTACTTCGATCAAGCTGAAAGAAGGGCTATGATGAAGGCTGCTGCCATTGGTGAACTCAAAGTGCTTCAGGTATGTAAGAGCTTTTTGCTATATCTGATCATTAGCGTTTATTGCTGTGATGCTATTGACAACTTTTGGGATTATTCTTTAGGAGGTTTCGATAAAAAAAGGTGGCTATGTAAGAAGTATAAGAATTATAGTTGCATTAGCAGGATTGCTGCTTGGAATTTCTTCATCTCCAAATGACTTTGTTTCAACTGTACGTGCCTCGTTGGGGAATCAAATAAATCGTTTTGTGACAGGGATATAGTTATGTCAAGCATATTTTTCGTCCCTGTTAAATCTGCAGACGATTGCTTTCTTCACTGAACTAACACTAGTGACTTTAATATTGGCAGCTGCGGCTGATTTTAAAGTATTCTACCATTTTTTAAACCTATACATGTCATTTTATTACTTATGAATTATCTCCTGAAACTGAACGGATCACTAGGCACCTGCCTAGTGCTTTGTTTTTGTTTATTTCATTTAAATTTCAATATCATTATTCAACAAAAAAAAAAAACTGAGCACAACCCGCATCCTTTCCAGATACAAGGGTATGAAATAGAGGAGGGATATGCGAATAAATCCACAAAAACTACAACAAAAAAAGAATTTTAAATTAACTACACCATCAGTATGTTGTAAACTTTGGAAGTGGGTTTTTTCTTTGGCCATTAAATTACCCACAGTAGTCACAGTAGACAAATTTTACGATTGAAGTGGGATTAAAATCCCGACTTGAAAAATCAAAATTCAAAGGGATATTTAAACCTTTACTTCTTATTTCTTTCAAAAAGGATGAAGCAATATCTTTATCAAATTCAGGATCTGAAGGATCTAAAATTGGAATTGCGCTCATTTTAAGCGAGAGAAGAAAAAAAATATGAGTAAAACAAATTAATTAAGTCAACGCTGTAAAAACAAGACAAGATCGTTATTCAACACTCCTAACAGATTTCCTACTCGCGTGCGAACTTAAAATGCATGACTTACTTTCGTAAACTGTCCTTCGACGTTCTTCACTTTTTCTCAAAAACTGGAATCTGGAGCGGGAACCTTAAATTGAAGCGGGAACCTGGAACGTGGAACTGAAGCTGGAACCTGGAACTGAAGCTGGAACTGAACTTGAACCTGGAACTGAAGCTGGAACCTGGAACTGGAATCCTTGACGATGCAAACGGCAGCAATTTTTTTTTAACTTCCGACGTCAAACGATGAAAAGTTTTTTAGCACATATCAGTAACACAATTGTGCACGAGCCAACACGGCTTTCAGTGGATAGTCTCTACGCCACAATTACAGCTGACAAAGATGAACTTTATCAAAATTGGAAGGTAAAGAAACTTACGGTGACAATGTAGGTGATGGGCCTCAAAAGAGAATGTTAACTTGATATGTAGCAACCGCAAATTGAAATGATAAGAACTGTAATCCTCTTCGGCAAAAACCGCTGCACCACTTTGTAAACTTTCTGGATTCACTTCTCTGTAAAGTGTGACTTCTTCTCTTTGGAGTCTTATGGTAGCGTTGGCCTATTATCTGGGTTCTACTGGTGGAGGATGTCTTAGAGTCTCTAACCATCACATAGTTTATGTTTAGAGTATAAAATGTTTATTTATACATATAATACAGTGAATGTACATATGGCGAGGACAGATACAGAATTCGAACTGACTCAAATAATCTAAATTGGTAACTTATATTCAGCACAATATGCAGATACACATCAGGACATTTGACAGAACTGCTCTATTTTAATCTGTCAACTTCTAGGAATTACAGCAAATATTCAAAATTAATATAGTTATCAAGGAAATGGGATTTGACTAGGAAATGGACTTTTAAAAGATATTCTGACGATGTGCAAATTTTTCTATTAGGTGTAACTATGCGAATTTTATGCGAACTTAGCGTGACAATATAAAAGATCTTGAAAACTCCGGGGGAAATCTGTAAACTTTGGAAGTGGGATTTTTCTAGGTTGAAACCTATAATTAAATTCTAAGTATCTGTCAAAAGGACCATTTCCTAGTCAAATCCCATTTCCTTGATAACTATATTAATTCTAAATATTCTGTCAAAAGCTCTTTTAAATATCTAAAAATACTGTTGCAAAAAGGTAATATTTATAAAGAGCTTGATTTTTACAATTGGTTAAGTGTGCTAATGCCTGACTAGGGTCTAGTGAATTTCTCAGGCTGGTCATAGACTGTGTTATTAAACTTTTCAGTTATGCATCTTAACATGGGCAAAGTGGAAATAGGTCTATAATTTGGCGTACTGATCTACTCATCGCCCATAAATAGAGGAGTCACTTCAGCCTTTTTAAAACAATAAGAGAAAATTCTTTCTTTAGTCAATCAATCCCACAAAATTTTCCAGACTTTTTGATAAATAATTTATTACTTTTATGTTCAATTAATCAGTTCTTGATGAGCTTGATTTCATATTAAGGACAATTTTATCAATCTGTTCACATGTTTTTGGCACCAAATGAAGCGAAATATCAATATCCGTCAGTACACAAAAAAACTCACAAGATGTATGTGTCCTGGTGGTTGAATATTTGATAATAGATTTGGTCCTATGTGAGCAATATTCACACAAAGCTCCAAAAATCTTACCAGGATCTACCAGGATTGCTAGCTTTTTGGACCATCAATGACGTTTCTAATAATCCACCACGCCTCCTAGGAGAACTTTCATCTTGTTGAAACTTTGAATGATAATATTTCTGCATTTCAATTTTTAGAGCCCCATTTAAAACATTTCTATACCTTTTATACGCTAATATAGGCTCTTCACTTTTATCTCTGTGCATACGCTTAAATAAGAAATTTTGATGATGAATAGACAATGCTAAATTCTTATTTTTCCATGTCTTTCTAGGAGCGTCATTAAGGCTAAATGACGTTAGCTTACCAGTACAGTGTTCCTAAAAAGATTTTTAATCACAGATACATTTTTTATAAACAGTATCTGCGGGACGTTTGCTTTTCTTGTTTAATTCAAAAATTTGCAAGTAAGCTGTTGTAGTCTGAAGGTAATGGCAAATTTACTCCATGATTAAAACATTTGAATTCTAGTTTTGACGCTTTGACATTGAAGAGCTTGCCGCGAAAGGGAAACAATCGCTTGGACAGCAGAAAAGTTTCGAAGATGTAGAATTTGAAACTATACTATCACGCTGTGGAACATATCTGCCGAAATAGTTGAACTAAATAAACTTGGCTCGGCCAAACCTTTTTCAAAGTTTTCTTGTTGAAATTGATGAATAGTTAAACCACATTTATTAGTCAACTTTAGTGTAATGAAGTGTAACTTTTAAAGAAAATTAGAGGCAATAGTGCTATTTGTTTGTCTTTAATCAGGATTCCAACCTAATAAGTGTAGATTTTCGTGGATGTCAAGTTCAATCCTGCTTTCGCCTATGAATGCTTCGAAAATGGATTTTGTGGACAGTCATTAACGTTAAATTTGTTTCGAGGAACATATATAGAAACGCAAAAAAAATAAATGAATTTATATGGAAAATTCAAAAATAAATAGCTAAAAATGTCGAGTTCTTTTGGGTGGAGGGGTGTATGGGTCTAAAGTCCCCTTCTCTCTTTATCCTCTGTCCATGCTCCTACCTTAGATCGAAGTGTGTATCTATGATGTGTTTGGAATGGTTCCTTGTCAGTTTAAAAAATCAGTAATGGAAACTGTTTTTTGCCATTAGTTACAGTCTGCAGCACAATATTTTCCCGTACAATACTAAATGATGATGTTTACGGTACTAAACTTCACAGTTTCATAGCCCCATTTACTCATTTTATCTGTCATTTTCAGAGAACGAATACAAAACGATCTTTCAAAGGATCAGTCGTATTTAAATGCTAATATTTTAGTGAAATGTGTGCTATGCATCGGTCGATTTTGCTGCCAGTTTTAAGTGAGTGTCAACGCGTATGCTCCTTAAAGTTATGTGCGCTGTGCTTGTTTCTATTTTTTCGCATTATTTTTCCTTAAGTTTTGTTTTATTCATTTTTTTGTTTAATTATTTTTATAGCTAGTAAACACAAATGCAGCAATTGGCCTAAACTTTGGCATATTCAGAAGCAAAGAATGGAACGACACTGCCAGATACTTTTTGTTCTACGATATGGGGGCTTCTAGTACAGTTGCATCTGTTATAGCTTATCAGACAGCTAAAACAAAAGAAAGAGGGTGAGGTTTCAACATTATCTCTTATTTAAGATCTTTCGCCAGCTTTTCATCTGTAGTTTTCCTTGAATTAAGTTACAGTAGATACGATTGTGGATGAGAAGTCTTAGAAAGAGAGTGAAAGAAATTGTAGGTCCAAATTGAATGAAGAAATATAATACAAACGACTTGATTCAAAGGGTGCATCCCACTCATTCCTCTAAGTAGCTAAATTGCCACTTATCCTCCTTAAACATTATTAAGAACCGTTTGGTTCCCGAAACGTTGAAAAGATAGCCGCGAAGTAAACTTGTGTGTTGGAATTTGAGTGTAGGGGTAAATTAAAAGTACTGCAAAAATTAGATGAGAAACTAAATAATGAAAAGAGGATAAAACAGAAAAACAGGATTCTTTTAACAGTGAAGGGAGGGATCTTCTGGACCGTGCTTCCTGGCTAGGCGTCTGTCTTGAAGTGAGACGAGTTTCCTAAATACTAGATCGAAAACAAAAATTGCTTGGGAAGTTGAAGAGGACTGGTGCTGTTAGATCCTACTACTACAAACTGATTTTAGCTTTAAGCCGCTTGTGGCTCTATTGTTAGTAATTCAGTTAAGATGTGGCTCTTTTACGGACGAAGTGGTTTATATCATGGGGTATTATTGGGAATGCTGAGACGGATATATAGAATGATTGGCAAAAATAACACCTTTTCTATTATAGAATAATGGGCCCCTATTCCTGTAGAGGAGGGGGTATAATCTTCATAGCGTGCATGTTTAGGTCAAAGGTTTCCAAATTTTTGTGGATGGTCTTTTCGATCAATTTGTGGGGGTTAATGCGAATTACAAAGCAATAGGCGGAGATTCATCAAAACACAAATTACTTTCATTGAAATGCAAAACATGCAGAACGGGGTTTTTCTCATGAAAGTAAATACTGAGGTTAAAACTTAAAATAAGTAAAAACTATGTACACAGCACGATATTGATTATAGCATGGAAAAATTACTCTAAATATTAGAAGGTTACCCATAAACCTCTAGTTTTTCACATTGGTAGATCAGGTGAGGCTGCCCCCCTCCGGCCCCTGTCCTCAATACAGTTTACTTGTTTTCCGTCGTCTCTTAAATTCATACGAATCTTTGGACCTGCCACTGTTGCCTTATGCTTAAATTTAGCCTGAACTAATCTGGCTTTTTTGGTTTCGTTTTCTTCTTTGGTGATCGTATTGAAGAAGTTATTTTGGAAAATTAAGGAGGGTGCCAACGAGTCTTTCCATTTCCTCCGGGCTTTTTAAGTAGCAAAAGAAAGCTTAGTTCAGTGAGGCACTATATTTGTGGATTTGATAATATTTTCTCTTAATTAAGAAAAGGAGGGCCAATAGTTTGTACTGACAAAGTATAAATAAAAAGCGACATATTCCAATAGAAACTAAAAAAAAGAATTTTGGTAACTCAAATTTTGATATAATAACAGGAATCTATTTCTCACGGTATGATCTCAAATATGCAAAATCCTTTAAGTTTGAAGTTACCCATCAAAAGTTATTAGCAAAAGAAATTTGGTACTAAAAAAGGAGAAAACACCCCAAAAAGGGGGGTGCTCATGATGAAAATTACACCGTTTTTTTCGATAAGGATAGTTGTGGATGCGGTTGTTTTTTTTCTTGTGTAATCCTTTTGCACCTGAAGAAAAACTGGTGGTAGTACAAAATCGGAAGAGTGCTCATTCGGACGGAAAGCGAAAGTTTTAGCGCCTTTTTGAAGTTACAAAACAAGATCTCACCACGATAGAATAGCGATTTATGCCATTTTATGGCATAATGTAACCAATCGATGATGTTGAGTAAATTCTGAATATTCAAATGCTATATCGAAAAGTTGTTTTTACTATTCCCAAGTTTCAGAGGCCAATATGCAGTATGGTGGTGCATTCGTCCCTAGACGCTTATGTTTTTCATACAAAATTAACAGCTAATATAGAGGCAGTTCTTCTTTAGCTTCATTGGAGCGATTTAGTTTATTTGAGGCTTCATTGGTGTATGTAGGGTAGTGCGCATCCACTTTTATATAGTTGCGCATCCATTTTTATAGGGGAAGTCAGTAGATATTCCTGTGGGTAGACAGGGAAGGGGTGATACCTGATGCCTTAAAAGTTGTATTTAAGTATAGAAACGGGGGGTCGGGGATTCATCCTAAATTCCTTATCTCTCAAGAATATACTTGGAATAAGGTTGAAAAATGTGAAAAGGCTAAAGCTGTACAGACGGAAGGGGATTTGTCGGTTATATCCTAAGACTAAGATTTGTTCGAAAAACACCCTGGGAAGCGTGAGCAATTTCAGCCCAAAATTTTATTTTTGACATTTTGGCATTTTACCTACATTTTGAAGTGCGTGAATAAACATTTCTGTTGCAATTTATGATAATATGTACTTGAAAGTACCAAAATTATTTAAGGGGAAATTGCAGATGAGGGATTTTTCATTGTCATGAAAAGTTGTTGAGTTTGGAAATTTTTTCTAGTCTTAATGTTGAGCCAAAGTTATGCCCCAGGAAAATGTTTTCAGGTTAAAAAATAAGACTTGCAAAAAAATGCAAAACACTCAATAGGGTTGGAAGTACCCGAATCGGGTATTAATTTTTGTTTTTTTTTAATCTTTTTAAAGCTTTTGTCCCTGTGGGACAAAAGCCAAGTTGCATTTCTAGTTTTATTTCGCTTATTTTTTGTAAGTGGACATGGACTAACTTTTAGTTTAAAATACGGATTCTAACTCCATGTTTTGTTTTCGAAACGGTGAAAGGAGCTTAGACAGAGTTTAATGATCCTTTTTATGACTTCGATTTTGTTTACTTTGATTCCCATTAAGGGATCGAAGTGAAACATTGTAATTTTTTTCTTTTTGAGTTGATTTTGGCCTATTTTAAGGAAATTAAGCCAATAAGTAAAAGTCAAAATTTGTAACCTTGGGCTGAGCTTATAATCACAGGGGCTGAACCCTTGTTTCTGGGCCGGAGAGACGCCAAGGATATGTACATGTATAACAAATGAAACTCAGAGAGGAGAGAAACTAATAAAATGAAAACTAAAATCAAAAAGGGTGAAAAAACGAGGATTTTTTCAGCCAGTGGCGAACCATGAAGATGACAAAATATAAGCAAATATTTCGACAAGGACCTCCGCCAAGTCGTCCTCAGTGCTAAACAAAAAAGAAGACAAAGAAAAAAAAACGAAAATCTAACCTTTCGAAGTTTACTTTACAAAGACAGAACAGACACTGAATAAAAACCAGGCAGGAATCAGTGAAAATGAATTTACCAAGATGATTGGGCAAGGATCTTTTGCCTTGCAATAGTTTTAGCTGGTCTACAATTTCGGTTTTCATTAGATATGCAAATAGGTTCTTTTAAGTTATACCAGGTGAAAATATTGATTGAGTCCTTCAAGATTAAACTGTCGTAAATTGGGCTTAATGAAATATCTCCAGTATCTCTATTTATTGCTAAATTTTGGTTCATATATTTTTTTATCTCAATTACCTCTTTAAAAGTTTGTGGTACGCCATTTACAGTTGTGGTACGCCATTTACAGTTGTGGTACGCCATTTACGCCATTAAGTTGTCATTGTTATTTTTTAATCTCAGGGACTTATCTATTGAAATTTTGTTCTCATGCAAACATTCACCTAGTTGTTGATGGGTCCTACCAATGTAAAATTTTCCACAAGAACACGGGATTCTGTAGACACAACTACCCAGTACCGGGTCAGTTTTATCCTTTCCTGAGTTGAAAAAGTGTTCAACTTTTTGTTCGGTTTTGAAAGAAACAGAGAGATTATGTTTTTTTAAAATTTTTCCAAGTTTATCGCCAAGTTTCGGGATGTATGGTAAAACGATGAAAGTTTTTTTCTCAATTGCCGGTGTAACTGAATCAAGGGGGACAAGCTCCCTATTTTTTTCTTTTATCTTTTTTAATCGTCTATCTATTATATTTTCAATGAGTTTAATTGGGTAACCATTGCAAAAAAGAATATCCTTGACATAATTTAGTTCAGAATTTATATGATTACGGGAACAAATTTTTAAAACTCTGTCGACTAAAGAGATTATTACCCCTCTTTTCACAGAAGGAGGGTGATGGGAAGAGAAATGCAGATATCGACCATTATGAGTCGGCTTTCTATATATAGAAAATTCAAGACTAGGATTAGTTTTTATAATCAAAACATCCAAGAAAGGCAGCGTACCTGAATCTTCGAGTTCCATTGTGAACTG
The DNA here is from genome assembly GCA_029168905.1 of Artemia sp. Kazakhstan ARC1039. Taxonomy (NCBI): domain Eukaryota; kingdom Metazoa; phylum Arthropoda; class Branchiopoda; order Anostraca; family Artemiidae; genus Artemia; species Artemia sp. Kazakhstan ARC1039. The sequence goes on along the minus strand of JAQQPU010001699.1, from coordinate 58,842 downwards.
GAGATTCGAATCAAAAGAGTTCAAATGTGCCAAAAAATCTCTTAGAGAGTCTTGTCCATGTTCCCAAACAGAAAGGATATCATCAACAAAACGAAACCAGATAGAGTGTTTTAAGTAGAAACTATTCAAAGCAGACTGTTCTATGAAATCCATGTAAAAATTGTAAAAATTGTAGACCACCTAAAACTATAGCAAGGCAAAAGATCCTTGCCCAATCATCTTGGTAAATTCATTTTCACTGATTCCTGCCTGGTTTTTATTCAGTGTCTGTTCTTTCTTTGTAAAGTAAACTTCGAAAGGTTAGATTTTCGTTTTTTTTCTTTGTCTTCTTTTTTGTTTAGCACTGAGGACGACTTGGCGGAGGTCCTTGTCGAAATATTTGCTTATATTTTGTCATCTTCATGGTTCGCCACTGGCTGAAAAAATCCTCGTTTTTTCACCCTTTTTTATTTTATTTTTCATTTCATTAGTTTCTCTCCTCTCTGAGTTTCATTTGTCATGTATAGCCAGTGTGGTCTAAGAATGTATTTGCGTCAAGCTTACGGGGTACATATATATTCTTCTTTTTCACTTAAAAATCACCTTTTCAATAAGAAATACTGTATATATGTAAAAGTTAAAAAAAATGTGTTACCAGTGCATGAAATATTACAATTTTTAGGTACTCTGAGACGAATCCCCAACTAGCTGTTGTAGGCGTGGGATTTGATCGAACCCTTGGTGGATCTGAAATCCAGAGAAGACTTCAGTTACATTTGGCTAATGCATTTAATGAGATGAAAAAGACTGAAAAGGATGTAACGAAGAATCCTCGAGCTTTTGCAAAACTCTTCAAAGAAGCTGGGCGCGTAAAAAATGTCCTGAGCGCAAATGCTGAACATTTTGCACAAATAGAAGGTCTTTTAGACGAAAAAGACTTTAAACATTTAGTAAGAACATTTTTTATTTGCTAATGTAATCTACAGAAAAGCAGAATGATAAATGGATTTAAAGAAGTATTGTAAAATTATTCTGTTGTAAGATACTAACTCAACAAAGTAGTAATCCTAACCTAACAAAAAAAAACTATTAAATTATAGAGAAGAAAGAAAACTAAAGGGTACTTTTTAATTAAACAAAACACTTTCAAGAATTACGCTTAGGTTAGATCTCAGAGAACCAGTTTCATAGCCATAAAGACAAGTTATACAAAGACAGGTGATACAATGCATTGGACTTGTATGTTTGGGCTATATATTAGCACATTAGGGGGGTGGATAAGGTTAGGTTAGAGGCGCTTTCCAAATACTTTACCCCCACCCGCTAATGTTCAAATATATAGCCCAAACTATATTATTATATAAACTAAAGGTTATATTTCATTAGGACTAACGTAACTTGGGTGTGTTTCGTTTAATTAACAAGTGCTAACTAAAGACAAACACTCCCACAGGTTTTTCAGCCAACTTCGGGCCGATTGAAGCAAAGATAAATGACAATTAAAATGACATAAGACAATCGTTACCAGACCTGGGCATCAACCTTGCAGAGCTCTGGAGTCACGATCAGATTATGATTGCTATATTGATTACTAAAAGGGTAATACAAAAAAACTTCAGAATTGGTGTTAGATCATTACTAGCTATAAAAAAAAGAAACATCCTCTGTCTCCAGTTGCCTTCAAACTTTTAAGTGGAACTGGATTTCATTCAAATTTAACTTGGCGGGATTTGTTCAATGAGGATCCAAGCTATTTTTCTGGCCAAAAGGAAGCGGTGGAAAGATAATTCTTACGGACGGAGGAGTTGGTGAGGGCGTGACGTAGGCCAGAAATTGTTTCAATTTCGTCCAAGCTCTTAGAGCTGGTAAGTCTTGCCTAAAGCAAAAATGCGTTTACTGTTTGCGTTGAGACTGAAAATGCAGTAAAACTTTTGGCAGCCTTGAACCGTCAGGTTTTATATTAAGCTTAAAATATCTAGATTTTAATATTATCTGCAAAGCTTAAAAGGACGAAGACACGCCCGAAATGCTTGCTTTTAAGCGGTACCAAATTTTTACAGAGGTTGGGTGTCGATGAGGATCAACGTAATATACATCGAAGATCAAGCTGACAAACTAAATTTCAAGACTTTGAACTGGGATTACCACTTGAATGCTCGTAAGATAGTGGAGAAGTTAAATTTGTTGAAGTCAGTGTATAATTGTTTAGGGAGCAACGATACATAATTACAATAGTGTGCCGATTCACTCAGCATCAAAACTGCTTCCTCTTTTTTTATATCCCCGTCTTTTTTTACTTCTATTTTTGTGTTTTGGTATAAGAGGTGGACATGATGTCGTCTCGAAATAACGGATATAGTCTGAATGGGCCCAATGGGCAAGGCTGTGCAGGTATAAGTGAAACTGCCGTTAATGATGTATTGATGCAGGAAAAGTGTCTTCCTTGATTTTGCATTGACACATCTTCCTTGATGCTGTTGGCATGTCTTCACTAAATATCGCTTTCTTTCTGATAGACGGTACAAATGTAACGTCGCCTAACAAAGGAGACGACCCCCCTCCCTCCTAAGGATGAATCTGAAGGATCCCTTACCTCCTAAAAAAAAAGATTAAGTTTCTTTATGTTTCCGACATAACTTAACAAAAATCTTGGCTGTTTGACAGTTTGAATATTGTTTCCACTTTATCTTCTCAGGAAACTGTAATTACCACCACTTGAAAAGTTTACGACTCATATTTGAAATGGTGTAATTAGCAGTAAGTTATGAAAACCATTAAAGTTGAACTGTAAAAAGATTTTTTACTTGCAGTCAAAAAAAAACAAAAAAACATGATTTAACTCTCAAAATTATAAATATTGAATTTGAATACAAGTCCTGATTGTGATAAGGATTTTTACATTTTGATTTTAAATACTATTTTTTACTTTTGTTTCCTATATAATTTGCTACCATCCCAATTTCCCAGTTATAGTACAGTCAATTTAAATTAATTTTAGGGGTTACCTAAAAAAAATTGCAATAATTTTGATTTTGGTATCATTTGAACCGTAAAAAGATTTTCTACAACATATAAAGAATTGGCCAAAATCGATTGAGGCAAAATTGACGTTTTTTCGTCTTTTCTTCTAAAAAAAGACAAAAAAATTAACTTGTACTTTTAAAAAGTCGGTGATAGGAAAATCTGGTACATAGATCATGAATATAGACTCAGTTCAGTGTTTTGACCATCCTTGTGTCATTTGCCTTCCCCCCCCCCTCCCACACACACACACACAGACACACACGCGCGAGAGATAAGGCTTGCATTAATATGCGTTGGATATTACACGAAGTCAGATACACACAGAGAAAATTTACATTTCTTATGCCGAAATACTAGGGAAAAGTCGTGTAATAGTATATTGCGTATTTTGGGCGCCCCCCCCCCATGTACACACTATCAAATAAATGGTTATGCACATATTTCAAAATTGTCCTGAATTTGCAATGTTCTTCAACGCTCTTGGTGAGAAATTATTCAATAGATGCGGTGATGCGCAAGAACAAGCCGGCCCATGTTACCGACATTCGAGTTTGAAAGAACGTGTAAGCAGTACGCTTACTGATAAATTTTGGCTTCTAATTAACTTTTTAGTTACAATATTTAAGGTAGATTTTGTCTTGCTGAAATCAGAGTATAGCTAAATAGGAAAAGGACGTGATGGGTAGGTTCTACTATGAGCCATCAAAAGTAAGGATACATTTTATTGTCAATAAGTACGGCTTCTCTACTAGAATGATTGAAATGCACGGGGGATAACCGTAACTTTATAAGTATACATATGGTATGACAAGAATGTCTTGTGAAACTGTTAAAAGTATCTTGTTCTTACTCTAAAGCGATCAGCTTCTAATGCACGTGAAACCTGGTTTTACATAGGAGAGGTCGGAGTTGAACCGGACACTCAATTACTCAGACACCATTTGGTGAAAAATTCTACAAAAATTAGTAAGAGTGCCATCTAGCATTCATGTCTCAAAGAAGAATTCCTACTTGGGTTGATTGATCCTTCCAAAAGTTAAACTGCAAAAGCTGTTTTATGTAGGTCAATTTTTTCTGGCACCTTGAATATTGGTGTCTGGAAACTTCATTTCCAAACAATTTCTTACATGCTCCCTTACCTCCAGCAGCTGGTCGCAACAACTACAGGAAGTCGGCGAGGCCGTACCTACAGCAGATGAACAGACTTGAACATGCAAGCCCAACACTTTTCCAGTCTTTCGAAAAAGGCTCACACGTTGTGAGAAGATTTGATAGATTTTGGGCCGGTTTATCTACAGATTTGGTCATAGAACAAGGACTGATGAGAAATTTGAAAAACGGCAACCGGATTGACTAGAAGTAGAGGAATGACGGAAGTACAGAGATTTCAGTGGGTAACGGGACGTCCCGCCTGTGTTCACGTTAATTTTCTGATGCAAGAGCTGACGGATGTTTTGTATCACACAAGAAACCAACACAAACAGTCTGGTATTTGAAGGCAGCAGAGGGACTGTAAAGACACAAATTGCTATTGATTTTGTCGAACAGTCGTTTCCTTTAGTGGGTGATCGGTTATCGCTTCAAAGCCTTGCTACTGGCATTACTGCTGCAGAAAACGTGAACGCCGACAAAGCAGTGGAAGTCGGGAAGAAGATTCTTGATGAAATGGTAGGAAAACTATGAATAAGCATTCGTTCAAACGGTAGGGTCAGGCAGTCTGTATGACGGCGAAGAGAAAAAAAAATAGGGGAGAGATCCACGTTTAGACCCTTCATTGCTGCTTCAACGTCTTCTAACTATATCCAAAAGACTGTATATGGACGAAGAATCTTCATTTAAATATGAACTATGCTCCTATCCTGCGTTGCTTTTTGATGATTCTGGCACGTTCCGAAAGCCAAATAAAACAAGAGCTAGTAAAAGCTATCAAGCGAACTTCAGAAATTGATACTACTGGGAAAAAGTATAGTCCGAATTGCACCTTGGTCTTAGACGGAGTGCTGGGCGAAGAAAGAAACATGTAATGAAAAGATTGATCAGGTGGGCAGCTTCACTTACCTTGGTAGTATTATTAGTAAAGATGGTGGGAGCAGTGAAGATGTTAAAAATAGAATAGCCAAGGCTCAGAGTGTTTTTTCACAGTTAAAAAAAGTCTGGAAGAATAGGAAGATAAGTCTGCAAACCAAGATTAGAATATTAGAAGCTACAGTGATGACAGTGGTCAAATATGGCTCTGAAGCCTGGACGCTCCGAAAAGCGGATGAAGATTTGCTAGATGTTTTCGAGAGAAATTGCTTAAGGATTGTTCTGGGTACCCGGCTGACTGACCGTATTTCAAACAATAGGCTATACGAAAAATGGGGTTCAATACCGCTCTCTAGGTCTATAATGAAAGAAAGGTTGAGGTGGTTAGGGCATGTTGTGCGAATGAAGGATGACAGATTGCCGAAGATTGTTCTTTTCGGCCAACCATCTAGGGCGAAATGGAAAGCAGGTCGCCCCCGTCTGGGGTGGGAGGACGTCATAAAGAAAGATTTAAAGGAAATGGGAACTTCGTGGGCGGGTGTAAAAAGGGAGGCTTTGAATAGATTGGGGTGGAGGAGGAGCATGCGTAGCTGTGTTGGCCTCAGGCGGCTTGGTGCTGCGGTTAGTTGTTAGTAGTAGTAGTAGTAAACGGCGGGAGCAAGTAAGCATCTCAAGCGAAACCGTGTCACTGGACGGGAAATACTGTTTAGCCCCGAAATGAGATCGGCCACCAAAAAAGAGGAATTTCTTTCGTGCAAAAAGAATAAGGCACGTTTTGTTTAATGTACTTTCTGATTATTTACGAGGCAAAGGTCTGAAAACCATCCAAGCTAAAGCTGATGCTGACTTGCTGATTATGCTTACTGCGGTTGAGTCTTCCAAGACTCGGGATGCTGTAGTTATCGGTGACGATATTGCACAGTGAGCCTAAACCAACCGCTTCAGGTGGAACTTGGGGCTTCGAAGCCATTGTTAAGAAAATTGGGACTGAAACCTGCAAACTGCTTCCTTTTGCTCACGCAATTCTTGGCTGTGAGACAACTTCCCGTCTACATAGACTTATCAAAGGGTTTGCGCTTAAACGGCTGATAGACAACGAACAGTTTAAAGAGAATGATTCAACGTTTTCTAGAGTTGATGCTTCGAAAGAAGAGATTAAGGCTGCGGGAGAGGCTGCACTTTATATATTGTACGGTGGAAAATCTACTGACAATCATGACAGTTACCGACACCGAGTCTTTCAGCAGAAAGTAGCAATGTCTACAACAACTTTCGTCCATCCCCAAGATCTACCTCCTACTTCAGCAGTTACGAAATTTCACTGTTTCCAAACCTATCTTCAAGTACAAGATTGGATTGAGCTTCCAAGCTCTTCCCTTGATTCTGAGAATTGGGGATGGAGACTGCCGAACGGCATTCTTTGCCCTATCCTCATGTGGTCTTCTAGCGGCATGGACATGTCTTCTTTTCTGCTTTAGCAGTCCAATTTTTTCCTGTTTGAATTCAGCTTCGCGTAATGCTGTTCTCAGTTCTATATCGACGCTTGATTTATTGGCGGGAGAAGGGGGGGGGGGGGGGTGGAAACCGAACATGAGTGTTCAAAACAAAAACAAAGTGCATATTCGTGAACTACGTACCAGATTTGCCTCTTACCGACTTTCTATACGTGCAAATTCAAGTTGTTTTAAAAATTCGTCATTTTTTTAAGAAAAGAAGAAAATGGTCAATTTCACCTCGTTCGATTTTGGCCGATTTTTTTTTATGTAGTAGAGAATGTTTTTCTGGTTCGGAAAATACCAAAATCAAAACTGTTGCAATTCGTTTGAGGTTAAACCTTATGACTTAAAACTTATGAGGTTAAAACTTATGACTAACGTAATGACCGTACTATTACGCTTTGGAACTGGCATATCTGTTGCATTTTAAAACTAATGGTGTGCATATTGGAAGTCTATCGACTCCATCCTTTTTGTGCCGTTTAAAGTTTACGATAATGCCACCAGCTTATAATACTAGTTCTTAACTCGTTTAATTGGTTGACTTACATTGGCACTGACTCCTAAACACCTTTCAAGAAACTTGACTATAGGCAGTGCTTTAACTCTTTAATGATGCCTATATGCTTCAGTGCCTGCGAATGCGCGATTGAAAAAAAGACAGATACAAAAAAAACATTAAGTTTTTGTCTTCATTTAATAAGAAGCTTCGTCTCCGTAAATTCAATGAATTTTTCTAACTGCTGAGTAAATGCTAATTTTTTTAGTTTTTAAGAGTTAATCTTAAGTCTTAAAAACGTGTTATTCTGTGTAGTTAAGATATAGCTTCCCCCCGAAGGAAGCGATTTTACGACGGTACTGCAGCTGTAACTTTCAAAGAAAGGACCAGATATTTATATCATTAAATTCATTAATCGCATGTCTATCCATTTACCGAACCAGAATTATGATGTTACATAGATTTTTTTTTTCTTAGAGAAGGATCAAAATTTGCTTGAAAAATAGGAAAATTGTCCCTTTTTAACAACTTTCAATTAACTATTAACATATCTTAAATTACAAACACCATGTGCGCTGAACTCTGAAAATATAATACTATAGGTAGGTGAACAGACCTGAGTCTCAGTTATAGAATGCTTGCAAAATTTTCGTCTTTCAATGATATGCTAGGATCGTAAGAAAACAGAAAAGTAAATACTAAAAATTGCAGAGGGAGTATAAACCTTAAATTGTTCAAACATAAGTCAGATCTGAACTCCACATTTTTATTTTAGGCTTTAGTTACTTCAACAGTTTTAATCTTTTCGTTTTTGATCTTTTGGTTTTAACTTTCATTTGATCTATTCAAGGTGACACGAACTCAGCTTGAAGAACTGTCAGCTGATCTATTAGATAGATTGCAAGGACCCCTTCTGCAAGCTCTGGAAACATCTGGACTTACTCTAGATAGGATTGAACAAATAATTTTAGTTGGAGGAAATACTCGGATGCCCGCAGTGCAAGCACGCTTGATTGAAATCACCGGCCGTGAATTGAGTAAGAATATTAATGCTGATGAAGCATGTGCTCTTGGGGCTGTTTACCGCGCAGCAGATCTAAGCACAGGTTTCAAGGTCAAGAAATTTTTAATTAAGGATTCTATATTCATACCTATTGAAGTAGACTTTGAGCGTCAAGTAGACGAGGAAAAGAAAGGAAAGGCTGTTAGAAGAACATTGTATTCATTCTTGAATCCTTATCCACAGAAGAAGATCTTGACATTCAACAAGCACACGGAAGATTTTGAATTTTATGTTAATTATGCTCCTTCTGAGCAAATGAAACTGAATCCGCCAATTTTGAACATTAGTGTGGTTAAACTGGATGGAGTCAAACGAAGTATTGAAAAGAATACTGAAAGCGGTGCTGAATTTAAAGGTTAGTTGTTAGCTAAGTTTTCTCTCAATGGTTGGATCGCCAAGTACAAACAATTAAAATATTAAGTGGAAATAGTCTGAGAAAAAAAAAGTTGGAATATAATACGGATTTTTGACCTGCCGCAAAAATTTTGGAGAATAGAATACAATGTCGCCGTTAAGTCTACTATGCTTATGCTATTGTATAGCAATCACTGGGCCCAAGAACTAAGCTGAATAAGGCTGGAAACACGAATAATCGGTAGATTGACACCTTTGCAAAACTCAGTGGGAAGAGATTTTTCCGTGGGGATTTTTCCGGGGGTGGGGGGAGGAATTAGGAATCCACTGATGAAACCATAGGCACCATAGCTGTCGAATTTACAGGTGCTTTCTGTGCAACAAGAGATTTTGAGGATTATTATTTCTAATAATATTTCAGAAGAAAGAACATTTATACAAAAGGTTTTTTTT
>JAQQPU010001699.1:25074-49204 GCA_029168905.1 Artemia sp. Kazakhstan ARC1039 | reverse complement strand
TTCCTACATACTGAAACCCTTTTCAAACCGAAAGTCTTTAAATTAAGACTTCTAGAGTAGAAAAACTGGTTTTTTACAAAAACTGTCAAATCATTGGTACCTTTACCCTATCCAAATCAGGGTATATTTTTGGACATCATGGGGGTGGCGGTAACATTTATTTGTGATGCAAATTAAGGTTATATTGTTTTTTTTTTTAACATGTCTCCTTATGAGTAGTCACAAATGTAAATTTATACCCAACCCTGATTTATGAAGTTTCAAAGACCTGAAAATATATTTCCTAAATAATAAAAAATGGTCAATATTATCAAATCATATTATTGAGTAGGCCTAACAACTAAAGTGAATATACCATTTGATGCTTTTTTTATGCTGATTACAAATATAATAATCATTTCTATCAGAAATTTCTATGGGAAATGATTATTATATTCGTAATCAGCATAAAAAAGGCATTGAATGGTGCATTCACTTTATTCCTAACTCAATAATATGATTTGGTAAATATTGACCTAAAAAATTAATACCTCTGGCTTAAAATTTTACTCAAATAGGCCAACAGGAACTGCCTTTTTCACAACTAGAACCAGAGAGAAAAAAAAATACTAAAAATTAAAGTACAAAGTTGTTTTTTTCAAAAAATACCAACAGGTAATGCAGTAGGCCTAATGGACATGTCAAGTAGGCAAATTTCTAAAAAATAAAAACCAAAAGAGGGTTAACATAATAGATTTTAAATACCTACCCTGAGTAGCCTATGTGTTTTGTCTTGGACTCATTACTAAAAGTTCCCTTTTTCCTAGCCTAAGCACTTTCCAAGATAGTGAAAAGCAGCTTGTCTAAAATTTTACCAGCTAACTTTACTTGTCTTGTTGAACATTTGGGCTTTGTATACAAGACTAAGTACATTCAGATTTTATTTTTACATTCAATAGAATGGAAATCTCAAGATTTTCCATTAAACACATTTCAGTCAATATCTACAAAATCATATTATTGAGTTAGGACAAAAGTGAATACACCATTTGATGCCTTTTTTTATGCTGATTAAGAATATAATAAGCATTTTGGTCAATATCTACGAAATCATATTATTGAGTTAGGAATAAAGTGAATACACCATTTTCGTCCGGTAGACTCCCCTTTGAAGAATCTGGCATTTAAAGAATCCGTCTTCTGGCACCCCTATCGCAAAACTTGTGGCTTTAAGTACCTCTATGTAACACGGATAATACATGTTTAAAATCTGTTACATTATATATAATAAATACATCAGAATATAATTAAGCTTTTCTTGACCGACCCGTGGATTGGAGGGATCGTTTGCACCTTTCAAAAGTCTAAGACTGTATAGTTTCTTCTATATCTGTAAAAATATTATAATGTTGGTTTGGAGTGATGCGTGTGGTACTTCCATAATCCATTGGTAATAAATGAAACAGAATACATCCTAGGTATACCTGTTGTGAGAAAATAAATTGTAGTCTAAAACCGAAGATTTTTCATACCTCTGAATCAGCATAAAAGTCATGGAAGATTTGCTGATTCTTAACCATTTGACTATCAAATTTATTTTTGATAGAAATATTTTTTGTTTTAAGGTTGATTGGTAACGTTTCATTGAGACGGGCCTTTTTTTTCTTTTTTTTTTTCTTAACCAGGTTTCATCCTTTTACTTAAATATGTAAGAAATTTTGTGTTTTCTTGATAAGGAATGTTGCGGTTGTACTTTTTTCAAAGGTCATCAGCTTCAACAAATCATCACTTAATATTGAGAGGAAATTTCAAACTCTAGTGCCTTTTTTTCATCTTTCATATGTTGTTTTCCACCTCATTTCAATCTGCATCCCCAGAATTCACCTTCTCTAGTTCTAAGACAGTTGTAGAAATCCTAATATTTTGTTGGAGAGAAATCCTGCTTTTTGCTTTTAAGTGTTTTAATTAATTACCAGGTATGACTAAAAGCCTAGATGTGCTTATGATTGGAAACCTCTGTGAAAAGGTGGAAATCTATCAGTCTAAATTATTGCTCAAGCCATTGTTGAATTATGTAGACCTATTTAACTTTGGGTTTATCATTTGGAGGTGCGAAATGACTCTTATTTGATAATTTTTATTTGGAGCATGAAAAGTTACTATATTTTTTAAAATTGCGAGTTTAATGATATATTATTTTACTGTCTATATCCCAAGTTTCAATGTTACCTTTCGAAGAACAGTAAAAAACAAAAAAGGGATCCTGTGTGAACAAACCAAATCCCTTTAAGAACTGATACAATCAGGATATGCATAGAAATTTGTGTCAGGGTCGGCTTGAATTTGATAGAATGTAAAAACAGACAAATTGTATGACAAAAAGTTTTAAAAATATAGGTCGTTATCGAAAAAAAGCCCCTCTTTCCTTTCAAAAATTTCCTCAGTCAAGTCTGAAAAATTTTGGTCGGAAATGTTTTTTATTTCATGTCTCCACCCCACCTCCCCCCCCCCTACTGTAACAATCAATTTGACAGATCAATAACAGATAAGATCGATCTTACAAGGGAATTATACCTTACCACCTTCTCCGATTTAGTCTATTGCAAGATTCGCAAAATAGAGAGCATAAGAGATTCCAAAGAAAGGGCTTGTGATGTGGCTCTTAATGTACGAACCGTTGATGGAAAACTGTAATTTTTGTTTATGCCTGCTTGTTCATGAATGTCGTAAATGCGTTTAAGTGAATCTTCGTTTAAATCAGTTTACTTTTTCTTCTTAAAAAACAGAACGAAAATGTTTTGTATTCAACAGTCAAAATATGTGTTTGACTAGGAGTTTTGACTAGAATTTTGAAATATGTAAGTGGACGTAATCAATTTGGTATCTAAGAGACTGAATTATCGCAAGTATGGAAAAATAAATTCAGAATGTTCTTAGAATCATGTTGAATAGTCGTCAACCGGATTGAAATCGAATCACACTGGAGCAGTGATAATTACTAAGATTATTACTAAATGAATTATTTCGTTCAAAACTACTAATCCTTTTAATTAATTTTTTTCTAGGTATTAAAGTCCATTTCAACATAGATGAAAGTGGTATTTTAAATTTGAATTCTGTTGAAAGCACATTTGAAAAGTTAAATCCTGACAACGAGACTGGAAACGCCACCTCTCCTGAAAATCCTGAAGCAAATACAACAAACGTCAATAGGTAAATTATTTTTTTATTTTTTTTTGTTGCAGCCTTGATCGTATGAATGATTCTTTTAAAAATATTCAAAAATACTGAGATTCTTCATGACTATAATTTGATAAAAAACGTGATGAAGGGAGGCCGAAATAAGCTTGGGTATTTGATAGAAGCTTGGAAAGTAGAATACTAGAAATCAAGGCTATAATTTCCTTGTAAAACAAAGCTATAATTTCGGGGATTATTACCACAGTAATTGGTTTGGAAGAAATATAAGAGAATCCTATTATAGATGTTCTTGGGATGAATAGGGGTTTATCCGTAGCTTTCGCTGGTGACAGCCTGGTGCCTACAAAAGCTCATACTCCTTCCTTGCCGGTTGTGATCCTAATGGTAGCAATTTATTTTCTAGATAAATTATTATTTGGTTGTAACTGTTTGGTTTCGAACTTATTAAAACCAATTTCGTGATATTTGGACGTTCACAGCCGTCATTAAATGTATATAGGGTAGAGGAGCTAATTGTATGTCAAAATAGGATGAAAAAGGGTAAGTCAGGTTAGTATCATGGGATCAACGCTGACGAATTATTTCTTTCCGTAAACGTTTAGTTTATAATTCTGACAATTTTGTCTGCTTGCATGCTTTGCGACCAGATTTAGTCTTATACTTTTTATGTGTATAACTTAAAAGCTTTGAAGTACAATGTTGTTATTACCATGGGCGCCCATAAGCTGAATTTTAGAGGGGGGCTTACCTGGTCTAATCGGCACTTCCAATGCTATATAATAGAAATCTCAAAATGAAAATATAAGGCTGCATCATTCAGCCAGGGGGGGGTGGAGTCCCCCCCCCCCTTATGGGTGCCCGTGGTTATTACTATTGTGATTATTTGCAGTTGAATCTTGCTCACAATTTAAGCTTGTTGTTTTTTTATATTCATTATGCGTTTCCTTGCCCCAACCTCAGAATCCTATACCATTGTTTCATTGTATCATTTCTCATAGATTGTTCGATAACTTATCTCAATAGGTAAAACAAAGAAATGAATCTGAAAATGGCAAACGGATCTATCGCCAGTAAAGGAAACGAAGAGAACAAAAATCAAACGAATATTTCTCCCGTACAGAACAAGACGTTCTATACGGGCGAATTATATTTATTTTAGTTAGCCTGTTTTAGTTTTATATATATATTTTTTTATTTGCATTATTTTAGTTTTTGATTCTAGTTATTTTGTTTTTTTGTTTATTTTTCTTCTTTTTTTTTGTACGCTGAAGACGCCTTGTTCTGTATGGGTGAAATATTTGTTTGATTTTGTTTTCTTCGTTTCCTTTCCTGGCCATAGACCCGTAAGTCATTTTCAGATTCATTTTTTTGTTTTGTCATGGCTGGTCAGTTTGGCTTTAGATCTTTTATTTATCTTAATAGGTGTCCCACAGATAACGCAGAATAAGGGAGTAAGAATCTTTAATTCTTTTATTCTTCATCCTGTAAAGCATGAATATTTGTCAAAAATTCAAGTATAATTTTTTCTGTCTTTGAGTACCCCTAATTTCGGACAAAGACCTGCAAGCAGCAATGTGGTATTTTGATGCTCAGAGTAGAACAAACTATTATATCATGCTGAGACTATGGGGTCTTTTTTAGTGTCCCTGTTCTTTCCAATAAGCATAGCTATCCTCTTATTAAATCAGAAAGGACTGGATTTTATTTTAGATACCACAAATTTCATGTTATAAATAGTTTTGATTCGGGTGAAATAGTCATGAATTTAAACAATAGTTCTTATTTAAAAAGGCTTTTCTCGAAGAGTCGAGGGTCTGGTAGATTATAGATTTAGTTTAAATTAGACTAAACTATAATCATGGGTTTATTTATGGGTTTATTGAATTGAAGTTATCAAGTATTTTGCAGTAGGTTGCATAAGTTACATCAAGACATGGCTAATTGTAGACAGAGAAAAGCCAAGACAGATAGTTCAAGTAATTGAGAGGCAAATGTTTAAATGGCTGGGGCACGGGTAAATGGAAATGGGTTTATTTTTTTATGTTTTTTGTTTTCTTGTTTCTCTTTCTTTGAATTTATTTGTATTATTTGGCATTTCTTTATATTATTACTGCTGAAAGATGGCACTTTGAGCTCTGCGTTGGCTTGTGTTGTAATTTTTGTTGTTACCATGTTTCATGAATAAATCGTTCGTCGCCATGTCAGTCGTTATCCTGATGTGGAGAGGTCTTTACTGCATTAACCTTGCACGCTGCTTCTGTTTTAATTTTAAAGTCAATCTAAACGTCTTGAAAGTGTTTTTAATGCCTCTGAAATCTGAAAGAGAAAGATTCAATTTTCTACGTTAACGAATAACAAGGTAGAAATTTATCTATTAGTTAAATTACTTTGATATCTGTATTAATCCGTGCTGTACTTCCTCCGAATTTTTCCCCTTGTAGACAAAGGTTTCAAAGGTCTATTGCTGAAAATATATCAAAAACACAACCAGTATTTACAACCCATGCAAGATATGAAAAAAGTTTTGTGCCTGGGTTTATTCGCCTTTATAACTTAGATGCCTAATTTTATATATAGATATATGTTATTTTAATTTTTGTCTTTTTAATTTTGTCGACCGTGTAAGCGTTGTGAAAATTGTATTTGTTTAGACCATGTCACTGAATGTGAAAATAGTATTTTGTATATGCAGACTTTTTGAATTATTTACTATTGTCTTGACAAAAAAAAAACAAGAATCGGCCCGACCGTGTAAGCGTTTTGAAATAAAGGAGATTTTGATTTGATTGATGATCTCTTTCATTTATTCTTTTTCCGTTTTTTTTTTTTTTTTTTTTTTTTTTTTTTTTTTTTTTTTTTTTTTTTAATAAAGAATTTCTTTTCAAATATATCAAAGTTACAAATTTTGTCCTCCGTTGTTCGATGGAAGGAAAAAAAGAAGAAAAACAAGAAACTAATGATGGATGGGGGATAAAGTATCTTTTCTTTTAAGTTTTGAAAGAAGCACAAATCATAATTCTAAGTTTAAGTCTAAATCTACTTAAACCATAAAAATTTAGAAATTGTATGAAAGGTTGTTTCTGCCAGTTCTCTTTTAATTGATTGCAAGCTGACGCTGCCTTTGCCAACGTTCCCAAATATACATATTTAGAAAATCCTTTAGTATTTGGAAATTTTGAAAGACCGAGACGTCTTGTGCGTAATTTGATTGATAATAAGGTATCTATCGTATCATGTATAAATTGTTTACTTATCATATTAAGTGTACGGGGGAACGTGAATCCTGAGGCCCCCCCCCCCTCCGCAAATTTGTACAAAACATAAAATTTACCGAACTCCAAAATTGTAAAATAAAAATACAGCTTTCTTTAAGTAATTAACCGCTCAGGCCCCTTGAAAAGCAGATTTTTCTTTTGAATTTGGATTCTGTGTACCTGTGGTAGGGAAATTCATGCTCTGCAACTATTGAGAATACCAACGATGGACATTTTTATTTAGTAAATGAAATTCGATTAGAAGCTCAGGGTTGCATATATTTCTATAGTACAGAGTATTACTCCTTGTTTTAGCACAAATGGAAGCAATAGCACAGCTGCAAAGAAAGAAAAGAAACCTGAAGTAATCACCATTAAAGAAGAAATAGCTTTTGTTGAATCGTACCTAGACCTTCCTGATTTTACCCCTCAAACTTTTGACGTCATAATGGACAGAGTTAGGAAAATTAACGAAGCGGACAAAATAAAAAAAGAAAAAGAGCAGGTAAAAGATAGCCTCAGAGAGGTTGTGTTATCCACTTTCTTTATTTATGAAGATGCTCAGAATAGTATTGTAGAGCTTTTCTTTTCGAGAGAAGGTTAAGTTTTCGTCAGAGTGGTTGTGTTATCTACATTCTATATTCATGGGGATGCTCAGAATAGTTTTATGGAGCTTCTCCTTTTCGAAGGCAAATAGAGTTTTCGTCAGAGAGATTGTGTTATCTACATTCTTTATTTATGGGAATGATCATAAGAATATTATAGGGCTTTGTCATTGTTTTTTTTTTTTTTTTTTTTTTCGAGAGCGGGATAAATTTTTATCAGAGGTCGTCTTAACCTCTGTTTATTTATGGAGGTAATTAGAAGAATATTGTAGAGATTTTTTCTTTTCGCCTTTCCTTAAAACTATAAACGGTAAAGATGAATGAATCAGTCAAAGCTGTACAGTCTCTCCCTATTTCTGCTTGAATTTTCGTTTATTGTTTTTTATAATTGGTATACTACATCAAAAAGTAAAGTGGTTATTACAAGAAAAAAAATCAGTAAAACAGAATTGCGCTTTTAGCTGCATAATGAGTAAATGTATAAGGATGGTAAAATCCTTTGAAACTAAGTCTTTTTGTATGCTGTTAGTTACAGCTAAGACACTAGACAATGATTATTTGGCAAAGCCCCAATAAAGTTAAGAAGGGCCCAAAGTAGTTTTGCAGACACATGATTGTCGATATTAGCTACCGCTACCTGTGGCTATATGCTCAAATAGCATAATTAGAAACTCTATTTGATTGACTCTCAGTATTCATTTAATATTTTAAAATATTTGCAAAGCAGATAAATTTGCCTGAATATCGTTGCTCAAAAAGCGTATTTTGGGAACTCATATTTGATTGACTCTTGGAACATATTTGATATTTATAAATTTTGGAAAAGGAAATTAATTTTTCTTAATTTTAGTGGTCAAATAGCGCATTGTCGAAACTCTGTTTGGATATACTCTCGTGTTACATTTAATATTAGAATATCTTCTGAGCAAAAAATTGCCTAAATTACAATTTTCGAGATTCTAAGAGTAAAGCAATTTCACTGAGTGGTAGGGTTTTCCTTGTTCTTCCTATTAAGGGATCGAAACCTAGAGAGAGATTAAAAAAACTCATTGTATTTGCAAAGGAATTATATATACCAATTAGCTCTGAAGCAGATGCAGGAGTGCTGAAAATCAAATGCCTTATTTCATATTTGCATAATGTTACAGGGTTACTAAAATAACATTTCAAGCTCTTCGTCAGAGCATATTTTCGTTTGAGGATTTAAATTATCAATCAGATCAAAAGCCTTCTTAAAGTTAACAACAAAAAGTTACGCTTGGTATTTCAAGGCTTTTTTTTTTTTTTCAACGGTTGTGAAGCTAGGTTTGGCTGTAACTTATTGCAGCTCAAAATGTGATTACTTTTCACCTTCTCCCAGTCTTAAAATCAAGATGATGTCTTACTAAATTATGCCCTTGGATATTCCCACTCCTCCCTGACAGTCAGGGCGATGCCGTTCCTTTCCTCTGCCCTGGAGCAGTATTAAAAAATAATCAGCATTTTTAATGACAATGTTTTTATCAGAAAAAAAAAAAAATCAAAAACACAGCCAAAGGGAACTTCCACGGGTAAAAGTCACCCTAAAAACAAACAAAAAACCGCAGTTTCAGCCTTTGTACCCCCGACCCCCTCCCTCAAGAAAAGTAATTTTCAGCATAGCTGGATGCTAAATATATACAAAAAAACAAGATTCATCAATGGTTTCCTTTCATTAAAATACTGATATGAACTATTTTCTAGAATCTCGCGTGTCTTGCATGTTCAATAATCATTCATTTCAAACTTGTCCAGCCATGGTACTTTTCAGCATTCATTTCCTCCCTGTTGGTAAAGCGCGTATCAGAGATTTGCTTCGCACAGAAACAGCTTCGAACTATGTGTTAGTTCTGTGAAAGTGTCCGAAGCCATAGTTATCAAGCCATTAAGTAGGTTGTCTCTATCATTTTTTCGGAAGGAACAAACAAGAGTTGAATGGTGTCTATTTTTCTGCCGCAGAACAGCGTCTGATTATTTTCACTTTTTTCAATCAATTAATTGCATGAAAAAAACTTACGATGGAATTTCACTTTTATGCGTCAAGTTTCATTAAACAGGAGATATGAGTCTTCCCCCTACGGAGGGAGCAAAAAATTTTCAGTTTCTGGAATATTTCCCGGAGCTATTCTTTTATTTACAAAAATTAAGTTACTAGTATTTCCAGAATAAGGGCGGTTTATCTAAAGTCAAACAATTGTCCTGACTCCTTTTGCAGGGAAAATATAACATTTTTTTTTGCTTTCTACTCCTTCCTGTGGTTCTGTCTATGTTTTGACAGATGAAATGCGAATGAATATGAATAATCAATTAAAGATCAAGCATCGTTAAACGATTAAGGATGGTCGGGAAAAATTACATTGTAAACGTTAAAAACGTTAAACGCTATGGAAATTATCAGTAAAAATTAGGGGAAAAAGAGAATTTTTTTTTGCAATCTGGCCAAACCTCCAATACTTAACTGCTCAGAATCGAAACCCAATTTGTTCGAAAAATAAATATTGGGTGAATCCAATGTTCTGATCAAAGCATAAAAATGATAAATCACTCCTGCTGTATTGAACGAGAAGATCTGCAAGATCACTTAATACGTCTTCTTTCATATATGGTTCTGCAACATATTCTTTTTACTTTGATTTTCTGGGCAACCTAGGAAACCCCAACCTGCAATTGCACAAAACCTGTGTTTTCAGAGGAATTAGAGCTTTGGTTTTGAACCGCGCTAGGAAACACGTAGAAGTTTCAAATTGGTTGAAGTAATTATGGCTCACCTGGCCAAATTAGTGGAAAAAATCTATTGTAGTATAATTTTCCTAGCCTTTATGCTATGTGAATGTCTTTACATGTGATAGTGAATCGTGTGAACTAAGTTTTCCTATTTCTTTCACACTATTTTTGCTTAATTTTTTTCGCAAAATTTCTTCCTGTTATCCTCGGTTGCCATAATAGAAAAAAAAAAGTTTATTTCATCTCTATCGAAAATGGGAGCTCTTTCAACAACTTCATCAAACTAACTCCAGAGAATCTATAGGTGCAGCATTATATTGTTGCTTACTTTATTTAATTTTTTCTTCATTTCAGGCATTTAACCTTTTAGAATCATATGTTCTGGACATGCAAAATAAAATTTATGAAGATGAACATGCGTTAGTGTCAACAGACGAAGAGAAAGAAGCAATTCGCACTAAATGCTCAGAAGTTGCCATTTGGCTTGATGAAGATGGTAATTATTTGTTTTTTGTTGTTGTTTTTTTTTTCAATTAAGAAATTTTCGTCCAAAATTGACCATACTAAACCATAATACAATAATAATACAAATATTTGGATTTTGAGGTCTTATGTCTAGCGTCCTTGAACCGTAACCAAAATTGGTTTCGCTAAATTACACTCCTGACTAGAGAAAAGCCAGATGTCCCAGAACAGGCAAGAATGAGATTATAAAAAATGACCTAAACCTTTGACAATTTTTTGGAAGGTTACCCGTTTGCTTGCCCGGCAAGTGGCGTCCTGGCCTAATGCCACGCCGTGCTTGACATCATATAATCTGCAGAGGCGATATTCTTACCTGAAATGGTTCCTACAGAAACGTCTTCGGAACATGAGAAATTGCCTCTCGCTTTGTCATACAGTTTTTTTTTTTGCGACTTGCAATGTAGTTTTCGTTCCAATTGTCAAAAATAAAAGAAAAAATTGATTTGTTTCCGGAACTTTGAATCGACAAAACTTAAAAGTGCTGGTTAAAAAATTGGACACTGGAAAAAATTTAGTTTCCAATTATGTTATCCTTATTTGTTTTAAATAGCATTCAGAAATGTTTTTCTAGCTGGTCATTTCAAAATTTAGCTGTTTTCTTTCACAAAGAGTATGGAAAATTTCAAAATACTCAAACTAAGAAAAATTACCTTAAAATTTTTTGCTATTGACAAGTTGCGAAAGCGTCTGTCTGAAAGTCAATAGTTGCCTATGTTACGTATCCCTTGAAACCACTTACAAGGAGAACTTTTTTTTCCCATGAAAATAATTAAAGAAATATATTGTTGTAGAATAGAAAACAGACTCAGCAAAAATTTTGCGGTCTGATTTTGCCGTCAACCCTAAGTCACAATATTGTTTATTCACGCTATTATGGGTTTTAAAAGTAGAATAAACAGTGATAAGTATTTTTCTATCTCTATGATGTTGTTTTGTCGATCTCTGGAAAGAACAGTTGTCTAATGATGGAACAGTCAATGGGAATAAACAGTTTTCATAGACTGGGAGTTGGGGATATTTTCTCGATCCTCAAACGACTACATTGTATTGCCCTATATTTAAAGTAAAACAGTTGTGCATTTTGGTCTCCCTTCATTTTACATTCATTTTACAAAAGATAAGCTAATGTTTATGCAAAATTAATATTTTGTTGGTTTCTCTTAAGAATGTGGTCAACCCTGTCTGAAGTATCGCGATTTTATGCATTTTGGATTTTAATAAGAAAATTTATCAGTTTTCCTATTTCATATAAAGTGCAATGACAAATTCATCATTTCTGCTAGGATTTGAGACTCATTTATTGTTTGATTTATGTTTCGTTTTATTTATTTTTTTTCGTAACGTAACAAGTATTACATAGTTTGAACAATTCAAATTTGTGAACTTCAAATGAAAGTAGAATTACACGTGGGTTTGAAGATGATGTATGTGAGTTTCAAGGGTCATTTCGTGGTTTCAGTACAGGGATAATAAAGGTCCTTCTCCATTCCTTGGTAGCATATCCTACTTTAACAGATCGCTTAAACGAAGTTAATAGAATATTTGTTTTGCTCTTCTGATAGATTCGTCAGCATTAATGTTATACATCATCAGATCTAGTTTCCCCAGGCTGTAGCTTCTTAAGGCATATTTTAATTTCTTCAATAGAAATTGGTTTAATTGGATGGCTAGTTTGTCGTTTTCCAATCGGCGTCTGGGATTGTCCCGCTAATTCCTTGATGGTTCGAGGAGTTCTTATCTTTTTTCATAAATTTATCCAAGAGGATCTTTTATTGTAGTGGATTCTCTTCTATTTTCCTTAAGGACTAATGGGGATTATTGATTTTTCATAATCTATATTCATTTTAAATTTCTCAACAAATCCTCTATAGTTAAGGTTCTTCATATCTTTTCTACTATTAATTTTGCCCAAATCTCTCTTGTTTTTTAGGAGGAAGGTCCTTCTCAGGATTGCGGAGGCCTTTTTCTTTTTTTTTTTTTTTATTTACTGTTGGATATCTTCCAAATCTGTGTCATGCTACTTTTTTTAAAACGAAGCTTTGGCACATTGGGTATTCCAACGTGGCTTTATTTTACGTCATACAAATTCAGAAATATTTTTGCCGTTTTCTCGAGAATGCTTGTAATTTAAGCATTAAATGGATCAATTGGGCTTTCAATGAGTCTTCTGAACTCTAAACCTAATGGCACTCTGCCACTTGTCACTGCGAAATATGGAGGTGTTGCTCTTTGAGACTCTTTGTCATTCACAGAAGATTGAAGTCTCATTGCTGCTGTAAGATGCTCAAAATCCGTTGATGATTTTTTTACTCGGCATCATGATTTACTGTAAGCCGTATTCTTGGTAAAGACTGCTTTAAGAGCTTCATCTCTCTGATAATAAAGGGGCAGTGTTTACTTTTGACAAAGTGGGGCCTTTGTGATTTGCCCTTATGGGAAGTTGCTCTTCATGCTTCTTTTTTCTCAGGGCGACCATTGAGGCTGTACTTTGAAGAACAGAGAAGTTATTTGTAGAACAGAGACCAGTCCTGTAATTTACTGCTGTATGACCAGGTTTCTGTCACTTAGAACATCTTGGAGGAGATGGGATATACTGTCTTACGCTGTAAAGTAGTCCCTACGATGGTCATTTTCTAGCTAGTGCTGACTACTATCCAGCTTTAATTCAAAAATCTTTTCTCAATTTTCTAGCGTAACATCTTTCTTTTCCATGAAAATGATTCCTTTTATGTCTGAAGCCCTGTCGATTCCTCACGTCATTCCATTTGCATTAGCAAATTTCTTTGGTTTTTTTCTGTTCTTTGCCTACTTTGGATTTCTACCACCTACTCTTCTCTCTAACTTGCTGCTCATATTTTCCACTTTCATATCCTCAAGTGGAAAAATTGCAACTGCAATGTGTTCACTACTGCCTTAAATATCTACACTATCACCAGGATCTGGTCATTGGCTAATCTCCTCAAATCTGTTTTATATCTTGGCTTCCGAATTCTTTTTTCAATACTCTTCCTAATTAAATTATTGTCATTCGTGGAACAGCTATTTTTTTATTGTTAGCTAAACCTTTTATATAAGATATGTTAACTAGCACCTGTCATTTATGTTTTAATGCCTGAGTATATGTACAGGAGACCGCTTTTCCATGGTCACAAAATTCAAATTTACCAGATAGAACGTAACCTAATTATGCTAACTAACATAACAAATCAACCTATTTGAAGCAAAAATATACCATAACTAACACTACAACAAAATTTAGACTAAATGCTTTTTCTTTAATAAAGAAAAACCCTCGTTCTTTTTTTTATCTTCCAACAGCTGATATTGAATGTCCAAAAATACGTCAAAGCACGAACATACTTCTAAAAAGATGTACTGCTCCGATTTTTTTTTTTTTCTGGTTTACGCTGTTAGATCCTATTTTTTCTGTAATTTGGTGATTTTTTGGGTAACCTGTCGCTTTTCGAAGAATCTATCTTTGAACTTAAAAATGTTAACGAAAAGTGCACAATTATTACTTTTATCCCCTGGCTATCCAGTAAACCAGTCTACACTATTTGTCGATTAACGGGGAAAAATTAGGTGAAACCTCTTCTCTGTATGGGCATCAAACAAAAACCACTTTTTTTCGTTTTGATAAAATAATCTGAGTTTCTACGTACGCTATACCTCTGTCTAGTACAGAAGGTAATCAAAACATTTCTGAGGAATTTTATATATCTTTCGAAATGTCGTATTCATAAATTTAATTCACAAAAATTATGTGTCACCTTTACAAATGTATTTTATTTCCAAATCACAAAAGTGAAATGTCGCATTTGTGATATGTTTCCTATGCAGTAATCTATTTCTAAATGTAATCTGTTTCCATTTAATCCTTTCAAGCGAGTTAATTCCAATCAATGTCTTCTCTGTTGCAATTATTGCGAAAATTAAAACTAAGTAATATGTTTGTTTGTAGATGTCGCAAAAATGTGACATGTATATAGATTAGATTAAAATTATGAAAACAGAATGTAATTAGTTACATACTCAGCAAAAATAACAACATCAGCAAAATTCCTCTATTTAAGAGTAGTAATTTTTTTAAGCCGATTTTGCAAGTCTTAAACTTGGTTGTTATTAAACTCATTCTCTGTGCTCACCCACAAAAATATTGTGACGATTTTCCACCTTTATTTGATAATATACAATCTAACACAGCATTTTGTGTCCTTTGTCTATTTTGTCAACAGCTAATGTGCTTTTTAATAGAACTAACCGATTGTGCAATAGTATCTTTTGCAAGTTGTTACACTAAATTAAAAAAAAAATTGACTAAAGTAGAATAACTTTTCCGTTTAGGTTTTGAAGCTTCAACTGATACTCTTCGTCAAAAACTCTTGGATGTCAAAGAAATTACTAAAGATATAGAATTCAGAGCTGCGGAAATGAAGAACCGAGACCAGGCAGTTTCTGTTCTTGTACAAGCTTTGAATGTTAGCTCCAATTTTGTTGAAAGACTTAGAAATGCCTCATCTGAAGAGCGATACTTGGAAGAAGATGACTTTAATAGTAAGTATCTATTTTATATGTGATAAGACTTAGAAATCCAGAAAACCTCTAAACAATAGAAGAAATTTTGAGTTGGAACTATAATTTTTTACCTTCGTTTTTTTAAACTCTCGAAACATTCAATCACTATATGCACGATTTATTTCTGTTTTACAAAATTCATTGAAAGCACTTGCTCGCTTGCCTTTCAGTTCTTTAATTTTATTTATAATGTTCGTATTTAAACATGATGAAGGGTATCCTTTACCAAATTTAGTGCACATACATCCGTAATAATCTAAAGATATAAACTTTTATAGTTGAAAGGTGTGAGACAAATATCTCTATCTCCGTTCAACGGACATATGGGCTGACTTGTTTCTGTGTAACTTTTTTAAGTACTTGTTTCAGTCGTTGTCTATGTATGCTTGCTTGTTGCTTAAAACCGTTTTGTTTAAAGCCAAAAGACGTTACTTGTGATTTAATGTTCAGAAGACCACCAGTATCCATTGAAACTGAAAAGCGTGTGTATTGTAAAAGATAACTTAGCTTTTTTTTTTTTTTTGCTTTTTTTTTTTAGTGGTAAATTTCCTATGCCCTAAAATATTGTGATAGATAGTTCTGTTGTTTGCTGATGTTTGGTACATGTAAGGTCAAAAGACTTGGAGCTATGATTTCAACTAACTGTTTCAACTTCAAGAAAGAAAAAAAGGTGAAAAAGTAAATTACCTATACCCTAGAACAGGGGTTCTCAAACTTATTTAGACACTGTACCCCTTTTTAGACACAAGAAATTGTAGGCACCCCTTCTCAGTTACCGGTACTAAGAAAACTATAGCTAAAATATAAATAAAACTGCCAGTCCTAGAGTTAAAGGATTTTTTGTTGGTCGGCTGCGTACCACCTAAAACCTTTTGCGTGCCCCTAAGGGGTGTGCATACCACAGTTTGAGAACCACTGTCCTAGGAGATTGTAGTTGTTTGGCACATGTAAGGTTAAACGACTTATAGCCATGATTTCCACTAACAGCCGCAAAAACACGCAGTAAAAGATGTTTCGACTTCCAAGAAACAAAAAAAGGCGGTTATAAATGTGTGTTATTTAAGCTGTAAACTTAAAAATATGTAAGGTCAAATATTATCCCTGCGTATTCTGAGCACAACTTGAATATTAATTTAGCTCTGTTTTTTTTTTAATCCACTGTAACGATCTTTTATGAAAACCAAACTTAAAGAAAAATGTAAGACATCCTCCCTTCTGGAGCGACTTGAGTATGTCTTATACCAAAAAATAATCAACTTCATCTAATCTTCTCAAGTAAAAAGATAATTATTAAAATGAGTAACAATATTAGATGTCTATAAACTTTGCGCTAAATAGCAAGTAAGTTTTAGAATGTTAATGCATACGAAATGATTTCCACCTGAAAAAGTCATCAAGCTGTTTTAGAGTAGAACATGCATCTTTGTTGAGCCGAATAGTTGAAAGCTAGCACTAAGACGTCAAAAAGTTATTTGACTGATTGTCACTAAGTCTGACTGCAACTTTTTTTTCCTTTTTTTTTCTTTTAATGGAGTTTCTCGTTTTTTAGGTTTTTTTGCACTCATTAATAGGACTGAAGCATGGCTCAACGACACAATGTCAATTTTAAAATCTCAGGCACCTACTGAAAATCCTAGCTTTACTACTTTAGCCTTTCTGGATAAAGCCAATGACTTAGAACGTGAGCTGCGCATTTTGACCACGAGGATGCAGGCAAACAGAGCAAGAAAAATGAGGGAGGTTGTTGAAAAGATTAGAACGAAGAATGAGACAAGTAGTGGGAAAGGTAAATTCAGAAAGAGGAACGAAACTGAAGAAAAAACTGAACAGGAGCCCGAAAAAACAGAAGATGAGTCACAAAGACGGAAAAACGAAGCAGAAGAAGAATTGAAGACAGATCAAAACGAGGCCAATGACAAAGATAGTGACAATGAGCATTTAGAACTATGATTTTAACTTGTACTAGCGTTGATTTTTTAATTTATTTATGAAAAGAAGAAGAATTGATGGCATTCCACTTTTTTAGTTTTACATGAAATATTTTGACTATTAATAAGTTTGAACTTCATACATTCAATTCAGGTAAAATACATGGTCGTGGTTTCACAGAATAAATTGCAATTTGTTTTGTTTATATTTTTATTTTATTGTAAAAGGGAAATAACTCTCTTTTTTCTGACGGTCGAGCATTAGGCTTTTGGCATGTCACAGCTGGATTTTGTGTATAGAAGGGCTGCTCTTCTCTTCAACGGGCTCTGTCAGTCGATAAATAAAAACCAGTTAACAAAATTTTTAAGCGAAATCCCGCAATATTTGTGATTTTGTTGCAACCTTGCCAGAATCTTGACTTCTGCAGTCTGTAGGAATGACTGGTTAGTTAGTAAAATATGTACCACTCTCTGCCCCTTAGAGAAGAAAGCTATGTCTCTGGCGAAGAGGAATCTCTGTCTCTCTCTCTCTCTCCCTCGCTCTCATGACTCAGGAAAAAGTTATAGCTTCTAATGGATACGAGAGCGAAAAAAGTTAATTCCAAGTCAAAAGGAATAAATATAAACGTGTGTAGAAGAAACTATCTGCAGTGAGAGAAAAATAATATGTAGATGTGAAAAATTTGCGGACATTAATAGTTGACTTACTATACTTTACTTTTGATTATTTCCTCTTGAGTACTTTTTTCAGCAAAATTTGCCGTTATACAGTGGGAAAAAAATTCGTTCAATTTTGTTTTGCTTGAAATATAACAAAATCATTCAAGATATACGAAGTTAATGGGGATTTTTTTGGAGACTGGAAAAAAAAAGTTAAAACTAAGTGAGTATTTTGGTCATATATCTGTTGGCCTTCTTCAGCAAAACAAAAAAGTAGATTAAAGATAAAATTTAACTGACGATAATAAAAAACCTGATTATTAAGACCATGTACAAAATAGTCCTAACATCATTACTCAGCTCAAGTTCGGCTACTTTTAGCTGAGTAATGATGTTAGGACTATTTTGTACTTGAAACAGTCCTGTAAGTTCAGCTGAGTAATGATGTTAGGACTGTTTGTATATTGTTTTTATTGTAATTTTCTCGTTTTTATCGTGAGTTGAATTTTATCTTTATTCTACATTTTTGGTTTGCTAAGAACGACCATTAGATAAGTTCCTCCTATGTAAAGTCCTCCCTAGGAAATTATCCCGCGCAATTCCATCCTCGCTGAAAGTTACTGCCGAGAAATTTGTCGGACAATTCTGCCTGGAAATTTCTCCCTAGCCTGCTTTCGTCTGAAAAAAAGACTTATTTTTATTTAATTTATGATCTTTTTTCAAATCATGCCAGAAACTCTGCCTCCATGGAAATTTTTCCCGGAAATCACCCCTCTTCCCCGATGGAAAAATTCTCCTGTGGAAAATCCCCCATAGAGAATTTTTGCCGTGGGGAATTTCTCCCGCGGAAAATCCCCCTCGCCCCACGGAATAAAAATCCAGACAATTACAACTGCACTGAAATGTTAAATTGCGTCGCCAAAGAGAAATTAAGACAAATAACAAGAATTTCCTATAGGAATTCTGGTAAATTCCCTCCGTGTAAAATCTCCCCTTGAAAGTTCAGCCCTGGAAACTGCCCTCCTTACGGGAAACTCTCCCCTTAGAAAATCCCACCATGCAGAAAATACCACCCTCTCCCGAAAAACGTCTGCATACATCCCAATTACAAATACTGTATATAAACAATGGGTAAACTCCGTAGCTTACAGAACTTTCCCTAGAGACTGGGGTGTTATTTTATCACCAGAGGCATAATTGTTGGATTATTCAATTATGTTGAACAAAACAGCTATCTCAAAATTTTGATCGGATAACTTTTGGGAAAAAGCTCCTTTCTCTTTGGTTACTTGAAAAGGGTGCTAGAGGTTTAAATGTCTGTTTGAATGAGATCTTCCAATTTTTTAGAGCCATTGGTTCTGTAAGGTTACATCTTAAAAAAAAAACATCCGTGATAATTTTTCTGGCAAAAAAATGATTCACAATTCCAGAATTTTGCAGATGGGAGCTTAAAATCTTCACTATAGAGTTCAGTGTTACGCTGAACTTGGTGGTGTAATTTTCATTGAAGTATATTGACTTTTTAAGGATGTTTCCCCTTTTTTGGAAACCACTGAATTTTTCTCAGGCTCGTAAATTTTGATGGTTAACATTGAACTTCATGAGTTTTATATATCTGGAATGCAGTTAAAAAGCCAATTCTTTTAATGTACCTATTGTTATCAAAATTCCGTCTATTAGAGTTTCGGTTACTATTTGGAAGAGTTGCTCCTTACTTACAATTCATAACCACGTTCTGTTTAATAATCTTAATAGATGTATAAACGCAGAATAAGATCTGCCAAGGGGAAATTTTTTATTGCTGTGAGCCTCTTCATATAAATTATTAAACTATGTGGCAAGAAAGCAAGAGGACTGCTGCCATTGAGAGCATAAGCTCTTTAAGAAACATCTTAAGAAGTGTTTGAGGGGTGCAGGCTCCCATCAGCCCCTTAAATACACCACTGCTTACTCTATATATAAGCTTTTAATCCCATTTTCCGGTTAAAGCTTACTATCGATACACTTTTACAAAGTTACTTAGCACGCAGAAATAAATAAATTATGGTAAAAACAAAGCTAAATAAAAACAGACTGATAGCAAACTGCCGGGCTGTTCGTAACGGTGGTGCGCCGGCGCGCCAACGAAAGGTTTCTTCAGCTCTGATTTTAGTTTTTATACAAAATTTACTATTTTGCACCAACATAGTTTCTGGAGTTATCTAATTCTACAGAAAACTTGTAAAAATCATGGGAGTTTCTTCCCTGGGACACAGGACACATTTGATGTACTATTGCTATCAATGGTTCTTTGATTAAAAGGGATTTCTTTTCAAATTTGTGAACCGTTTTGCTTTCATTTCAAAATCCTTCTTTCCGGCTTCCCGCACTATTGAAGACAATAGTATAGTATAAACCATAGTCATGAGTCTGGTCGAGGAAGAGTTTTTCTGGGGTAAGCTGACTTAGTTTGGTGGCTCTTCTTTTTTGTTTCAATTGATATCGTAAAAGATCTGTTGAGGAGCCCCAGGCTGCGTACAAGTCTTGTGAAGAAAATAGTACCTAGGCCTAATAATAGCCTAGGGTAATACCCCCTGCTATTAATTATATACCATGCTAGTCACTATGTAAAGCTCAGACAAATCAAGTGATATGAATGCAAATGACCTACCGGTCAAACAACAATAACTTTCAGTAGGCTATTTTGATACAAATATGTAAAGGCTGGGCTATCTGTCATAAATGAGGAGTTGAGGACAGTTGGCTCCTAATCTTTGGTCTAAGGTAGGTAGTTTGGTAAATTTTCCCATTAACTCACTAATGAGATAGCTAAAAAAGAGACACCTGTAGAATCAAAATTTCATTCTCAATCCAAATATGCTAGCCTAGCCTATAACATTCAGTTGCACTAGGCTAGAAATGAGGGCTTTCCCCTCCTTGGAGAAATTCTAGATGACTAATTTTTGCTATCTTGGAAAGGGGTTAGGCTAGGAAAATTTAAGTCAGTAGGCAAATTAATCCAGTAGGCCTAACAAACAAAAACGGTCAATAGGCTATATACCAAATCATATTATTGAGTTAGGACTAAAGTGAATACACCATTTGATGCCTTTTTTATGCTGATTACGAATATAATAAGCATTTCTATCAGAAATGAATTTCAGCCCCCCCCCCATATATGCCAATTCGGGGTTAGGTTAGGTATAGCCTATATATCGGGGGGGGGGGGGGTGAGCAATGTTTGACTATTAAAGTCATTGGTTCTTTATACTCTAAGCAACAAATACTGTCATTTACCTTTATATAGGAAGTACTAAAAAGTTAAACAAAAAGACAATATTGTGTTTCCTCTAAACATGAGAATGATATAAAGTCTTCTGCATGACTTTTTAAACATCAAATTATTATAGACAAGTATGAATAAAGTTATACAGAAGACTTTTTGGTTTTCTTATTTCATATATGATCCACTAAAATGTCATACAGAATAAATTATATCAGCCTACCCTACTGATACATAGAGAAAACAACAAAAAGTCATACAGATGGCTTTTTATAGCCTAGGCCTACATGATTTCATATATAGAGCAGCCTAAATAAAGTCATACAGATGACTTTTTATGTCTCCTGCTATTATAGAGCAAACATAAATAGCCTAAAGTCATACAGATGACTTTTTATGTATCCTCCTATTATAGAGCAAACATAAATAAAGTAATACAGATGGCTTTTTATACCTCATACTATTATAGAGCAAACATAAATCAAGTCCTACTTATGACTTTATGCCTTTCTTTTATAGAGCAAACTTCAATAAAGTCATACAGATGACTTTTTATTGCTCCTGCTAGTACATAGAGAAAACAACAAAAAGTCATACAGATGGCTTTTTATAGCCTAGGCCTACAGGATTTCATATATAGAGCAGCCTAAATAAAGTCATACAGATGACTTTTTAATATATCATTCTACTATAAAGCATTACGAATAAATTCATACACATGACTTTTTATGTCTCCTGCTATTATAGAGCAAACACAAATAAAATAATACAGATGGCTTTTTATACCTCATACTATTATAGAGCAAACATGAATGAAGTCCTACATGTGACTTTTTATGCCTTTCTTTTTTAGAGCAAACTTGAATAAAGTCATGCAGATGACCTGTTAGTACATAGAGAAAACAACAAAAAGTCATACAAATGGCTTTTTATAGCATAGGCCTACATGATTTCATATATAGAGCAGCCTAAATAAAGTCTTACAGATGACTTTTTATGTCTCCTGCTATTATAGAGCAAACATAAATAAAGTCATACAGATGGCTTTTTAATATATCATTCTACTATAAAGCATTATGAATAAAGTCATACAGATGGATTTTTATACCTCATACTATTATAGAGCAAACATAAATGAAGTCCTACATATGGCTTTTTATGCCTTTCTTTTATAGAGCAAACTTCAATAAAGTCATACAGATGACTTTTTATACCTCCTGCTAGTACATAGAGAAAACAACAAAAAGTCATACAGATGGCTTTTTATAGCCTATGCCTACAGGATTTCATATATAGAGCAGCCTAAATAAAGTCATACAGATGACTTTAATATATCATTCTACTATAAAGCATAATGAATAAAGTCATACAGATGACTTTATGTCTCCTGCTATTATAGAGCAAACATAAATAAAGTCATACAGATGGCTTTTTATAGCTCATACTGTTACAGAGCCAATATGAATGAAGTCCTACATATGACTTTATGCCTTTCTTTTATAGAGCAAACTTCAATAAAGTCATACAGATGACTTTTTATACCTCCTGCTAGTACATAGAGAAAACAACAAAAAGTCATACAGATGGCTTTTTATAGCCTTGGCCTACAGGATTTCATATATAGAGCAGCCTAAATAAAGTCATACAGATGACTTTTAAATATATCATTCTACTATAAAGCATTATGAATAAATTCATACACATGACTTTTTATGTCTCCTGCTATTATAGAGCAAACACAAATAAAATAATACAGATGGCTTTTTATACCTCATACTATTATAGAGCAAACTTGAATAAAGTCATACAGATGACCTGCTAGTACATAGAGAAAACAACAAAAAGTCATACAAATGGCTTTTTATAGCATAGGCTTACATGATTTCATTTATAGAGTAGCCTAAATTAAGCCATACAGATGACTTTTTAATATATCATTCTACTATAAAGCATTATGAATAAAGTCATACAGATGACTTTTTATGTCTCCTGCTATTACAGAGCAAACAGAAATAAAGTTGTACAGTTGACTTTTTAATATATCATTCTACTATAAAGCATTGTGAATAAAGTCATACAGATGACTTTTTATACCTCCTGCTATTATAGAGCAAACATAAATAAAGTCTTACAGATGACTTTTTATACCTCATATTAGGGACATCCACCATATGGCTAATATGGGAGTTAAGTTCATTTGTGATGCAAATGGGTGTCATATTTAGATTGAGGATGCAATTCTAGGTATATATTTGCACATTAGGTGGGGGTATATATTCTGTGAATATATAGGTCTTAAGAAATTCATGAATTTCTTAGAAAAATTGGAAAAACAAGGAAAGAAATGAAGATAAAGGCTGTCCCCCTGCAAAATGTGTTAAATAGGATTATTCTGCATATTATGGACTAAAAATTGTTTTTTGAATATGTTTCCTATGTCCAGCTGGACTCCTAGGCTTAAAATTCTGGTTGGCCAGTTGGCTAATTTAAAGATTTGTATATATATACACTGTCAAATTAGCCATCTGGTGGTATCCCCTCATATTAGTATAGAGCAAACATGAATAAATTCTTAAAAATGACTTTTTGTTGTTTTCTCTATGTATTAGTGGGGTAATATAGTTTCTTCTGTGACATTTTAATGGATCATATATTAAATAAGAAAACCAAAATGTCTTTTGTATAACTTTAATTGTACTTCTTAACAATAATTTGATGTTTAAAAAGTCATACAGAAGACTATATCATTCTCCATTTTTTCTCTAGAAATATAAATATATAATTACAAACATACAAGGTATAATAAGTCATTTGTAAAGCATAGCATATATTAAATATGTAACCTAGCCTAACCTAGGTACCTTTTTCTCCCCCTAAACCCCCCAAAAACAACAATTTAAATATTGTCAACACATTGGAAACCATGCTAAGCATTAATTAACATAAAAATATCAAGTTATTGGTAGGACTTGTTCATGTTTGCTATATAATAGTTCAAGGTATAAAATGTCATCTGCATTACTTTATTCATGTTTGCTCTATAATAGTGCAAGACATAAAAAGTTGTCTGTATGACTTAATCCATGTTTTCTCAATAATAGTGAGATATATAAAAAGTCATCTGTATGGCTTTATTTTTGCTGGCTCTATAATAGCATGAGTTATAAAAAGTCATTTGTATGACTTTATTTATGTTTGCTCTATAAAAGAATGAGGCATAAAATCATCTGTATAACTTTTTATCATTCTACATAATAGGAGAAAGCAAGATATTATCTTCTGTTTGACTTTATACTGCATTCTATATAAGAGTAAATGACAATTTTCTATTGCTCAGATATAAAGAAAAATTTTTCTATATTGTAATATGTAGGTAACCCTATGGGGGGGGGGGGGGGG
>JAQQPU010001699.1:0-24974 GCA_029168905.1 Artemia sp. Kazakhstan ARC1039 | reverse complement strand
TGGGGGGGGGGGGGCTGAAATTCATTTCTGATATAAATGCTTATTATATTCGTAATCAGCATAAAAAAAAGGCATCAAATGGTGTATTCCCTTTATTTGAAACTCAATAATATGATTTGGTATATATTGACCACAAAAACACTACTAAGGTATCCAGTAAAGTTCTACCAAATCATATTATTGAGTTAGGAATAAAGTGAATACACCATTCAATGCCCTTTTTTATGCTGATTACAAATACAATAATCATTTCTATCGGAAATGAATTTCAGCCCCCCCCCCCTATATATACCTAACCCAACCTAACCTAACCCTGAATTGGCATATATAGGGGGGGGGGAATTCATTTCCGATAGAAATGATTATTATATTTGTAATCAGCATAAAAAAAGGCATCAAATGGTGTATTCACTTTTGTCCTAACTCAATAATATGATTTGGTAGAACTTTACCAGGTATCCAATAGATTGCCATTCCACCTATTGGAATTTTGACTCAACAACATTATATGGCTTAAAATTCTACTGAAATAATAGAAATTGTTTGTTGTTTTTTTTTTTTTGAAGACTAAACCCCCAAGAAAACAAAACTAATAGCCTAACAGAAAATTAAGGTAAAATGTTATTTTGTCAAAATCTTTGTAAACCTATCAAGTAGTCAAATTTATAAGACTTAGAAATCAGAAGAGGGTGAACATGGAAGCTTAGTAATACCTTGCTAGAGAATAATTTTTTTCTGGATTTATTACTGAAAGTTTCATTTTCCAGTAGAATTCTACTTTTTGCTAACTTGGAATGTAGTTAGGTTAGGAAAATGAATTTTTCAGGGATGGGTATATAGACTAGAGTATGTGCTGAGAAGGTAGGCTATTTTGAAGTTCCTACCTCCACTCCTTCTCCCTCTTGAGGACAGTGACCTTTGATGACCCTTAAAAAACTTTTTGCTATGAAAGTGGAACCTGCCAAACAGATCTTCTGTAGTAAATTTTTGTTATTCATATTATTGAGTTATGAATAAAGTAAACATACCACTTGATGCCTTTTTTATGCTCTTTCTAAATATAATGATCATTTTTGTCAGAAATGAATTTTACCCCCCCCCCTTTTTTTTCATATACCAACTCAGGGTATATATTTGCACCTTAGGTGGGAGTTTAAACTTACCTCTCATTTACATAAGAAACAAAATTCACCCCCACCCCCTAATGTGCAAATATATACCTTGAATTGGTATATATAGAGGTGGGGGTAAAATTCATTTCCAACAAAATGATTATTACATTTGGAAAGAGCATAAAAAAGGCATTGAATGGTATGTTTACTTTAATCATTAGTCAATAATATGAATAACAAATAATTTACCTCATTCTGCTTAAATGAAGCACAAGAAAACTGTTTTCAGCTTTACAACTTTGCTCAATTCCAATTTATGAGGTTTGTCAAAATTTCAATAGGTATAGACCTGTCGAGTAGACAAATTTCTAAGACCTAGAAATCAGAAGAGGGTTAACATAGAAGTTTGGCAATACCTTCTTGTAGTGTATTTTTGGAGATTCATTGCTGAAAACTTAATTATCCTAACCTAATCCCTCACCAAGGTAACAAAAGAGAGAGAGAAAAATTCATTTTTATTAAAGACCAATATTCACAAAAGATCATATCAAACAGACCTACCACATGAATATCTATACAGATTTGTTTGTGGCAGGAATAAAGATTTTACTCACTTACTTCATATATATTGAAAAAAAAAGAAGAAGAAAAATACAATCATATAAATAAATAAAAAATAAACCTCATGGGAACTGCAAACCAATACTTACAGAAGACAGCCCCCTCCCCCACCCATCCCTATTCAATAAGAAATTCTTTATCTTATTTTTAAAAGAGGACACACTCTCAGCCATCCTAGTGGTTTCCAGAAGACTGTTCCATACCAAAACACTCAAATGCCTAAATACAAAACTAGACCTAGCAGTGTGTCATCTCTCTTGTGCTAGGTCTGTGGAATTCCTTGTATCATAAGAATGTTATGCAGAATTCAATGATAAAACATCACAAAAAATAATTAGGTGCTAGTTTATTTAAACACTGATACATCAAAATACTGATCTGATAATCCCTCAACTGCCCAACATTTAAAACATTAAAAAGGTGATAACAATCCATTTTACATTCACATTTTTCAAAATCACTGAGCAGGCACAACACTTTATTCTGCACAATTTGTACCTGTTTAAAATTTACAACAAAATTACTAGTCCACGCATAACAACCATATACAAAGTAAGGATGAATCACTGAATTATATAAAATTTTCAAAACTGAGACTGGAAAAACATGTTTAAATCTACAAATCAGCCATAAGCCCCATGCAACTTTCACTGATACAATTTCACTTTTTTTTTCCAATTTAAATTACAATCAATCTGAAAACCAAGATACCTTGTATCAAATATATGCTTAATCTCTGTACTGTTAAAATTAACTAAACCAAAAGCATTATCAATAACTCCAGTACAAGTAGCTAAAAGTAGTTAAACTGGAATTTTACCCATTTTCCTTACCTAATCCCTTCCCAAGATAGCAAGAAGTAGTCAAACTAGCCTAGAATTTTACCTATATTTTAGTCTGTAGATCCATCCCTGAGAATTTTATTTTCCTAACCTAGCTCCTTTCCAAGATAGTGAAAAGTAGCTTATCTAGAGTTTTACTCTTTTCTTCAAGCTGATTCAGCAGTTTTGTCAAAATAAGGGGGTATATCATTATATATATAAAACTAAGGTATATATTTTGTCATTATGGGGGGGGGGGGCTACAGTTCAATACAAACAAATTATATTTAGATTCAGGATGAAATTTTGATTCGAAATATATGTCTTTTTAAGCTTCCTCATTAGTGATTTAATCCAAAAGTTGACCAGTAGTTCTAGATAATTAGGATTAGCTGATGGTTGAGAATGGGCTAGTTAGAATTGACTGACCACAATCTAAAGAAACTAGGTAAAGTTCTAGTTAATGGGTTTCTTGCTATTTTGGAAAGTTGCTGAGATAGGTGAATTAAACTTTCAGGAATAGATCCAAGGCCTAGAATATAACCTGGGGAGGTATTATTGAGAAAGCAACTATTTATAGTCTACACTTTACACTAAATAAAAAAGAGAGTTGTCACTGTGTTCACAGTTCAGTGACACACCTTCTGACTAGAAAAGATCTGGATAGATGCCCACTCATTAATGGTGACCATAGGTAAGTATGATCCAGAGATCATTCTTCTGTGGTTTAGAGTATACAAGTTGGTTTGGGTATAATATATACATACTAATACTTATCACTGTTTATGAGACACAAGTAATGGGCAGCCCCAGGTGGATCTTGAAGGTTTGGCCTCCCATTCTTTGTTGAGTCTCTTATTGAATGGTTCAGCTGATGTTGAAGACATGGTCTCCTTACTTTAACAATTCCAATCATTGAATAGCCTTTGGCCTTTTTTTTGTCTGATTCTGTAGTTAATTCAGGGTTTATGAAGCTCCTTGGAGTGACCTTATGTTTGTTTTTCATTGGTTAACTGAGTAAAGAGATTGTTTTTGGGTTGATCTTACCAAGTGATTATTACTACCCTTTCAATCTTGATTGAAAAAAAATAGGTTTAAAAAATTATAAAGAGAAGTTAAAGCAAGCTGAAGGAAGTTCTGCAAAAACATGGAGGGTGATTAAGGGGGTGACAAAAAAGACAGACAAAAAGGTTCCCAAAAACAGTTAGCCTTAGTCAGATGTGTGATCTTTTTACCACCATTGCCAGAAAAGTTACTGAGGATAATCCTAGTGCCTCAGTGGGAAAGGAATTCGAGAGATTTTTGCCATAAGAGGTCAACTTTTTGGTATACCTCAAGCCTGTAACCATGACGGTTAAAGGAACTGATTACATCACTTAGTAATTTGCAGCTGGTTTTGATCATGTTCTGTTAAAAGCTGTTAAGTTTGTTTTTAGTATGATTTGCCAGAATTTGATTTGTATCAATCTGTACTTTTAGAAGGGTTTGTTTCCAAATTAGTCCTAAACATGCAAAGATTAATCCTAAGTTTAAGTGGTGATCTGTTTAATCCAGGCAATTATAGACCTATTTCATTTTTATCAGTGCTTCCTAGGATTATCAAAAAAGTTTTCTGTAGGAGATTTTGAGATTTGTATGATTGAATGCATCAAATTTTGTATAGTAATCTACAACCTGGTTTTTATATTAAGCTTTAGCTAAGAAATCAGGTCCATAATTATTAGACTAGGTAAGCTCAGAAAGTCTAAACACCTATTGATCCATCAATACAATCTACTTTTCTTTTTGGTATGTAGGACTGAATTGTTGGTTAGAGGTACTGAAGATATTAAACATATTAAAGGATTATCTGAGTTTCCAGTTTGAGTTAAAGGACTTTGTTTTAAAATGTATAGGTAAAGTGATTATTCTTCAGTTATTTACTATAGATGGCCAAAAATGGAATAAGTAATTATCTTTTTTTAGTATTAATTTAAATTTGTCTCTCTCAGAAAGAAATTGTAAAAGTCTGGCTTCAACTAGAAAAAACAGTATGGTGTAAAATCTTGGCAAATCCATGGAACTGTGTTTTCAGTTCTTGGAGTTGAAGAAAAATTGAATTAAGACCAAAATTAATGAAAGCATTTTTTCAAAGTTCACCTGTCTTCTATGCCTTAGGAATTTACATGTCCTAAACCTTAGAAATTTACAATTGAAACAAAAAATATATTATTAATGGGTAAAATTTCTGAATGAGACAGTGACAGTTTTTTTTTTTCACTGTCTTATTAAGAAATTCTACCCATTATTAACATTTTTGTTTCAATTGTAAATGGAAAAACAGTGTGGTTCAAGAAATTATAATTCTTATAAATATTACAGAAGAGAGATACGTGCTTGATAAAATCTGTGGGTATCATTTAGGCTTTGAATTTATTCTAAAAGTTTTATTCTCCAACTTCTGCTTTTCAGGATAGAACAAGCACATCATTTATATTTTTACCCCTGATTCCTTGTGTCAGTTTTTGGATAGAGATTAATTGGGACAATAAAAGTGTGGTCAATTTTCAATTGTTGATTACTTTTTCAATTGAAATTTGTGGCAATTTTCACTATACTGTCTTACAAGTCAAGCCTGCTTTGCTTCTATTTGTTTCTCAATATTGTTTATGCTGACCAATAGAAAATTTAAACTAAACCAGAAATACTATGCTTACTGTGTCAGCCTGTGTGCACCTATGTCAATAACATGAATAGTATTAATGATTAGAATAACTAGTTTCATTTTGGTTTATTTTTCTTTATGATATTATGCTAATTTTAGGTGGTATTTTGAATGCTGACAACAAGTCTTTAGAATGGAATCCATCTGTAAAAGAAAATGACAAAGAGCCTGGTATGCCAGTGCCCAGACACAGCCTCATCTTAAAGCAGGTATTTTCATTTTTTTTTTTTTTTGTTCTTAACCAGGTTTTCTTTCTTTTCTTTTAAAAACTACTTTCTTTTTTCCTCTTTTAAATGACTTTTTTTTACAAGAATAAACCCAAATAATTTTCTTTCTCCCAAGCAACTCACTTCTTGGACTATTTCTACGTTTTTTCTGCGTTTTGAAGTGTTTACTTATCTTGTTTTTTGAACTTAAACCTATTTTTTAATGGTAAGGGTAATTATAGTATTATGTAAAAGTCACATTTTTCTGACAGAAAAGATTTTCATCAAGCAGTAAGAACCTATAAAATGAAATGGTAAAAAGTCTATAGAAAAGAACTTACAGCAAATTAAATTCCTTCCTAATTCTATTGTGAACCTATAATTATACGTTTCTGAATGTGTTTTCTTTTTTGAATTATTTTAATTTCCTTTTTTAAATTTTTCTATGTAGGAAAATTTTTGCTAAAATATGACTTTGATTCTTAGCCAAATGAGCTAGAGTGATTAATGCAAAACTCT
This sequence comes from Artemia sp. Kazakhstan ARC1039, assembly GCA_029168905.1. Lineage (NCBI taxonomy): Eukaryota > Metazoa > Arthropoda > Branchiopoda > Anostraca > Artemiidae > Artemia > Artemia sp. Kazakhstan ARC1039. Next base: position 18,991 of record JAQQPU010001699.1, on the reverse strand, counting down.
TACATTTAGTTCAATTTTAGATTTTTGCTGCTCATGTACTTCATTCTTTATTCTACATAAGTTCTTGTTTTTTGTATGATGGAAAGGTGGTTTGATCTTTGTTCTGTTTTTTTTTTTTTTTTTTTTTTTGCTGTACTTGTTTTCAGTGTTGCATATCCTGCTAATATGTAGACTGGGTCTATCACCAAGTATATGCCCAAAACTATAATTTGGTCTCACCTGCTCTGTCAGAATAGGCAACATAAAAAATAATTTCTTTTCTTTGCCCATTTGCTTTTCTCTTGCTAAATTAACACAAATTTTATTGACGTCAACAGTCACATAGTAGATTTCAAAAGGTTCATGGTGATGAACAGAGAGAGATTGTTTTAATAAAACTGAAACTCCAAAAATAAAGATTTAGTAACAGTAAACACATCAGAAGAATATGCTTTTTTATGCTGATTCCAAGTGTATAAAATCAATTAACTTTAAGTATGCTTATCAAGAGTTATAATCATAAGAACAGTTACAAAACTTGTAAAAAAAAGAACCCCTTGATAGTACAGTAGATTGGTGCTCTTCTTGGTAATTTGGAGCCTGGAGTTTTGATTCATGCTGCAGTAGGGTTGGGCGACAGGCTCACTACCACTCCCTGTAAAAAAAAAACGAAAAAACTGAAAAGTCGATTGGATTCCCAGTGCGCCATTAAGTGCTCATGAGGATTTTATTTTATTACGGCTGAAAAAAAGTGACTGCCCCAAAATGAGGCAATTTTTATTAAAGGTACACAATCAAATTCAACACTTCAGGGCCCCCTGGTTGAGGTTTCAAGCCTTTATATGCAGAAATACGACGTTAAGTATTTTTCCTGAGAATAATGGTTGTTGATGCATGTTTCTTAGATAATTTTGTGTTTTTTGTCCAGGGCGGTCACATCAAACTCGTGGGCGTAGAATATTGGGAAATGATTCATTCGGATGACAGTTTAAAGTTTGGACGTGTTTTTAAGTATCGGAAGAGAACGCGCCATAGCAAAATGTCGATTTTTACCATTTTTTGACGAAAACTAGAATTTGGTCCTAAACAGGGTCAAAATGCTATCAAGCGAAAATCTTAAAATTGTCAATCAGTTTGGAAATATTGAAAAACTATAAATAGTTTATAAATAGCGAAAATCTTAAAATTGTCAATCAGTTTGGAAATATTGAAAAACTATTTATAGTTTTTCAATATTTCCAAACTGATTGACAATTTTAAGATTTTCGCTTGATAGCATTTGGACCCTGTTTAGGACCAAATTCTAGTTTTCGTCACAAAATGGTAAAAATCGACATTTTGCTATGGCGCGTTCTCTTCCGATACTTGAAAACACGTCCAAACTTTAAACTGTCATCCGAATGAATCATCTCCCAATACTCTACGCCCACGAGTTTGGTGTGACCGCCCTGGACAAAAAACACCACAAAATTATCTAAGAAACATGCATAAACAACCATTATTCTCAGGAAAAATACTTAACGTCATATTAAAAATTGCTAAGACAGCACTAACTTATTTTTTATTACCAAGATGCTAGTTTCTAATAGCAAACAGTAATTGTGGATATTGAACTATTGTGATTAAAAATCTTCACTGCAGCAGTCGCAGCTTTACTTATTGATTTTGAATTATTAATACTACGAGAAATTGGTGGCCATTTTTCATTCTCTAATGAACCAGTGATAAAAGAGAATTTTCAGTTAAAAGGGTAAAGATACTTGTGTCCGAAACTGAGGTGAAGCTTTTATCCACACTCCAGTAACCTTAAATGATCCAAAAATCAATCCTCCGCAACTATGCTCGGAATTTTAGACTAGGTTCTGGTGTTTAATGGAACTTCACTGCGAAAAAGAAAGAGTACATGAAAAAGATGAAGAGGAAAAAGGGATTGTCTCATCCATTTTTTAATCAAATGAAATTTCACGTGTTCAGTCTTTTTCTGGGTATAGGAGTTTCAAATATACCTGTGACATCAAGTTTTCTTAGAGAAAAACCCCTCAAGCTGCTAACATTGCAGAATGCTGGCGATAATGATAAAAATGAGAGCGATGACACTATTAGGCATCGGATTCATCTCTACCAAAGTCTACCAGCCCATGCAAAGAGAGCCAAGGCCCCTGACTTGATTGAAGCTATGAATCTCGTTGTAGCTTTTTGAAAAAAGTATTTACCCAAAAGGTGTCATGAATAGTAGTTATGGAACGGAAGGCACTATCTATTGTAGCTACGACTGCCAATTCAGAGAGAGTATTTACTTGCACTGGACTGATTATGACAGCAAAACTGTCAGTACTGGCACCTCACTGAGTGAAGAAAGTTGTTTTTGTCTACAATGATTACAACCTACTCAAAACCTTTAAAGATATTCGTTTTTGATTAGTTTGACATACTTTCAATTATTTATTTCCTCTCTACTACACTGCTTTTTCTTAACATGCCGTTTAGTTCGAATGATCAAAGTAGACTCTTGCAAACCTCTTTGTTTGATTGTTCTTTTATTTAATATTATTAGCAGTATATTATAGGCAACGTGCCACATTCTCTTCAGTACTGATAGCCACGATATAGTTTTAATAAAGTTAAAAAAAATATACGCTCGCCGATTAATTTTTCACGTGCCTTCGCCCAAATTTTGGTGGTTTGCACCACTGATCAAAAGAAACTGTTGTTGTGTTGTAGGAACAGGACTGGTTTGTCCAGTTTTTTTTTTCTTTTATTTTTTTCAAACAGTTCGTGGTAACGAACTGTAAGTAAGGAGCGACCCAGCTCAATGGTAACCGAAACTCTAGAAAACGGGTTTTTGATACCAATAGATACATCAAAAGAATCAGATTTCAATGGTGATTTCAAATATATAACTTTCATCAAGTGCGGTTCTACCCATCAAAGTTACGCGCCTGAGAAAATTTGGCTGATTTTCGAAAAAAGGGGGAAAGACCCCCTAAAAGTTATAGAACCTTGATGAAAATCACACCATCATATTCAACGTATCAGAGAACCCTACTGTAGAGGTTTCAAGCTCCTATCTAAAAAAATGTGGAATTTTGCATTTTGTTTTGCCAGAAGAAAGATCACAGATGCATGTTTTTTTTTTTTTTTTTGTTTTTTTTTAGGGGTGATCGTATCGACCCAGTGGTCCTATAATATCGTAGGAGGTCTCATTGGATCGGAAATTAAAAGTTCTAGTGCCCTTTTTAAGTGACCAAAAAATGGAGGGCAAATAGGCCCCCTCCCACGCTCATTTTTATCCCAAAGTCACCTGATCAAAATTTTGAGATAGCCATTTTGTTCAGCATGGTTGAAAATATGATAAATATGTCCTTTAGGATGACTCAATCCCCCGAAGTCCCCGGGGGGACGGCTGAAAGTAATGAACTTTGCCCAATGTTAACATATAGTATTGGTTATTAGGAAGTATACAGACGTTTTCAGGGGGGATTTTTTCTGGTATTAGGGGGGTAGGTGGGTTGGGGGTTATGTGGGAGGATCTTTCCATGAAGAAAGTTTTCATGGGGAAGGGACATTGCTATGAAGGGGGCGCCGGATTTCCCAGCATTATTTAAAAAAAAAGATCAGAAATTAAATATAAAAAAACAAGTTTTCCAACTGAAAATAAGGAGTAACATCAAAACTTAAAACGAACAGAAAATATTACGTGTATGATTGGGTTCACCCACTAGTCAGTACCTCGCTCTTTAAGCCAAAGATTTTTTAGTACTTTCATAAGAGCTATTTATTCTAAATAACGGCCTTTGTGATTAAGGGGTCATTTTTAAAGAATTTGAACAAAATTCGAACTTTAGCTTAAAGAGCGAGGTATGGACTAGTAGGCGAGCCCCCTAATATACGTATTAAAATATATGAATATAGAAGTTCGTTACGTAGGTTAATTCGTGAGTTACGTATATTTATTACTAATAAAAACGTCCGTAAATAAAATTAAACAAGTTTCGAGAAAGCCATTTAACTAAATAAAAGTAAAATTGATATGCAAATTTTGTTTTAATTATTCATGTACGGTGAGCCAAAATCAAAACCTGCATCAATTCAAAAACGTTCAAAAATTAAATATAAAAAAACAAGTTTTTTTTTAACTGAAAGTAAGGAACGACGTTAAAACTTAAAACGAACAGAAATTATTCCGTATATGAAAGCGACTGTTCCCTCCTCGACGCCTCGTTCTTTACGCTAAAGTTTGACTTTCTCACAACTCTTATTTTTTTTAAACAATAAAAAACTTTAGCGTAAAGAGCGAGGCGCTGAGGAGGGGACAGCCCCTTTCATATACGGAATAATTTCTGTTCCTTTTAAATTTTAACGTCAGAAATCTTTCTGATATTTATTTCAAAGCTTTATTTCACTAAACTAATTTATTTTTTATTTCATAAAATTCTAATGATGTGTAAATGTGAATCTTCTATTATGAAGGAGTGACAGTGGATCGTTTTGTATGTAGTAGAGGGGAAGTTGTCTCAAAGCGTATAATTCAATTTCAAAATTATCCTAACTCCTATTCAGCCTTTAGTTAAATATAGAATGACTTCTAGGGAAAGAGCGGGGGGGGGGGGGGTAGAAAAAGATTCTTAATTATACGAGAACCTTGGGCTAAAGGGACTCCAATTCAGAGGAAAAATAAATAAAAATATGACCTTTTTTCTAAATAAAGCCTCAAAAGGGTAAGAAAAATGCAAACAAAAAAATCGTTTCTCTTCTCACTTCAAATTGCAGGGGCTATCTTATAAACTCGGAAGGGGCTCATTTGACTGAAAATTGAAAGCTCTAGCGTCCTTTTTAAAGGCCGAAAGATACTAGAGGGTAATCAGCATCCCTCTCAGTTCCTTTTCTGCTATCCGGCCCTTCACTAACCCAAATGATATCGACTGAAAATTTTGAAATATCTATTTTGTTGAAAAACAAAATATTACATGCATTTTCCCTAAGGAAGCTTAACAGGACATTAAACTGGCATTTTTTTCGATTCGTACTTTAGGCATATTTTATGCTAATCGAAAGTAGTGTGTATTAAACACCTTTTATATAATACACGACATAACATGAATTTTTTTTTTTCTAAATAAAGACTCTAAAGTGCAGTCTGTCAAAGATTGCACGTCTTCCCATGACCCACCTAAATATTGCCATGCTCCTGCACCCCACGCTGGGAATCATGGGCTAAAGTTAGAAAAATCAGAATTAAAGGAAATAAATTTTCTAATTAAAAAAAATGTGTTAAGAATTTTTTTTTTAATTGAGCCTGAACATTTTTCGAGAGATATAGGGACGGGTGCACTAATTAAGATTTTTCCCCAGGCGTAAGAGAGTTCAAAACCGCCACTGATAGTAATCAAGTCAAATAAATTAATTGATTGAATTATTATATATAAAATAAATATGTGTTCTGGTTTCCTAAATAGCCAGAACATTTCCTTGTTTAATCCTGATTCGAAACATGTCTACTTTATTAAGCCTGGCTTAAGAACAGAAAAAATCTTAAAAAAAATGGTACGTCAGGAAATCTACCTTTTTACATGTTTCCTATTGCAAGTGTTTTCTCGTTGGCACCATTGAGTTCTACAATCAGTAGGGGACTACGAAGAATATTCAGTCCTGCTGTGAAGCCAGTATCTTTTGTAGTCTGTCTTTGGGAATCATTGAAATAGGCAGGTACAGTGACAACAGCGTCAGTGACTGATATTCCGATATAAGCCTTGGCGATTTTCTTCATCTAGCCAAGAATCATTGAAGAGATCTCTTCGGGCATGAAAGCCTCTGTCTCGCCTTTAAATTCAACTTGAATTTTTGGTCTGCCATCTTTACTGATTACCTTTAATGGCCAATGTTTCATATTTGATTGAACTAAAGAATCTTCAAATCTTCTTGTTTAATAGGATATAGCTGAAAACGTAGTAAAGAACAGACCACGGCACATAGCAACTAAAATTTAAGATAACAAAATCATCTTTTGAATGGAAATTGGCGGGCTGACTTTTTGAGGTTCATCTCTTATCATTCCAAATAAGAAAAAGACTTAGGCTTTTTCCTGTTTGTTCGGGTTGCAGCGGTAGCTAGCAACCTAGTAAGAGACAAGCACGTCCGATGTTAAGAAATATGATAACCCATAACTCCTAAAAATAGACTCAGATCAAAACAAAAAATACACCATTAGAACCGCCTTGTTCGAAACCCTTATATAAGAAACATACTTTCCCTTGGCTTGAACAACAAGGGAAATATACTGGCTTGAAAATCAAGAAAAGTGGCAGCTACTACAGCATTCTGCCTAAACTGCATTTTTTTTTCCGTTTTTTCTTTCCCCTCAGTAAGCTAGGCACTGGAAAATCATAGAGAGCTGTATAATGGCTTGTTTTAAAGGAAATTACTACATCTAGTGTCTTTTTTAATTAAATTATATAAAGGATCGAAATAGTTCATCATAAATTGTATTAGTTAAGAGTATTTCATTTAGTAGGTATTAATAGAAGTTTGTTTAGACTTTATTATAGTAAAGAACGAACTCTAATCCATAATAACTGAAATATTTTACACAAACTTCCGGTTTAGTTTATTGTATAGTATTTAGAAAAAGGATTGAATTAGTTCATTATAAATGGGGACTATGTAAGTTTTATTACATAAACGATCAAGCATCGGAAATAGCTGAAACCTAGTAAAGGACAATCCACCGCACTTAGTAACCAAAAGTTTAGATAGTACAAGCCTCTTTTGAAAAGTTTACTTGTCTGGGGTATGGTGCCATACTAAGGTTTGTCTCTTACTATTCCAACTAAGAAAAAACCATAAGCTTTTTCCTGTTTGTAATGCGGATTACAGCGATAGCTAGTAATTACCATAGTGATTAATTGAATTTTAAAAAGAAGGTATTACGACAGAAACCTACATGACAGTATAAGTAAGCTACAAGTTATAAGAAACCTCCACCAATATTTGAACTCAGATCGCAGGATTCAAAGTCAGCGGCATCTAGCAACCTAGTAAGATACGATCATTTTATAATAATTTATCAGGGAAGAAAAAATCTCAGTAATTTATCAAAGGGGGGAGGGCAAAATATTTCCCCCCACCATATCTGAGAAAAACTTAGATCTGACTATAGGAAATAGCCTGGTACTAATAAACCACATAACTCAACTATGCCTTAACGCAACGTAACTGAACAGATGTATTTGTCTTTTTGACTCTAAATAAATTATCAAATTTATCGAAAGTATTCTCAGTTTTTATTATTGCTTAGTTTTTAAAAAATTCCTTTCTTAGAAAAATATTAATTAAATGTCCATTGACGTTCGTAGCTCTCAGGTATATTTTGGCGTCTTCACTCTGTATTCTTCTTTTGCAAACATCATAGCAGTAGTGTCAGTATGACGTCATTTTAATTATAAAGCAGTAACATCATTTCTCCTATAAACATCATAGTCTGGGAAAAATTATGACGTCATTTTTTATACATAGCTTGCGATTCCCCGTACATTATTAATTACTTTAAAATACATCTATATTAAATATGATCAACTATATCAACTTTAAACGTCTCGTCATTGGCGGTTCAATTGCTGGAATTTCTGGAATTTCAATTTGGTGGGCTGTTGGAAAATATAGAAATTCGAAAACAGATTCTAGACAAGATAGGAAATTTCCTATTAATGAGGCGACAGAATTCAAGCCAGGTAATGAGGATAAGACCATTAATACTCGTTTTTCGTCAACCTTTGAGTCCTGTGTGTACCAACGTGTGAAGTCAAATTTGATGGGTCTTCTAGAATGTATCAAAACGTTTATACCTCTTTCATTTAAGTCGTCTAAGCCCACTCCACAACAGCCAAGTCTTCTGAATGATGTGACTGAAAAGAAATTCGAAGAAAAAGCAGGCCCAAAGACTGAACTTGATACTACACCACTAATCTGTGCTCACACTAACTTTGCCGCCAGCCCAAGTTCTATTAGTGCTGAAAAAAAAAATATAAAGATAATTCAAAAGGACGAGGATAGAAAATTTGAACCCGTAAAGAATGACAAAACGGGAGAAAATACAGTAAAGGCGAATGTGTTTTCCGTCTGTTTTGAAGAAAAAAGAGTCAAACCCTTTTGCTAAAACAAAACCAGAAGGGGTGACAGAAGAAGTGAAAGTCAATGACTCTACTGTAGAGCCAGCACCAATGGAAAAAACACCTGACAACAGGAAGTTTTTTGATGAAGAGCAAAAAACCAAGCCAGAAAAAAAGCAGCGTCAAGAGAATGCTTCTCAGACAAAACCGGAAGAGCTGTACCATTTTTTAGCTATAAAGTGGCACCCTGAACTTGAAAATGAAGATTCCAACTTGAAAAAATGGAAAAAAAGGAGAAAGCACCAAAACTATGATTTAAAGACGGATAACTCCTCTATTGGTGAAAAAAGACAAAGAAAACAGCCGAGCCAGAAAAAAGAGGGCCCCTATAAAGAAGAAAAAAGGTTTTCAAATTCATCAGGAAGTAACTCAAAAGGAGCTAAGAGAGAAAGTTCGGAAGCTAGGCCCTCTTCCTCTAAAGATCAAGAGCGACACACAAAAAACCAAAGACAGGGGGATTTTTACTCGGTTCTTGGATTGCCTTCAAATGCGACAAAAGAAGATATTAAAAAGTCCTACCGGAAGATATCGCTAAAACTGCACCCTGACAAAAATCCAGAATCATTGGAAGAAGCTAATGATGCTTTTAAGGAAGTATCAAACGCTTATTCCATTTTGTCTGATGATTCCAAACGCCAAAAGTATGATTTTTTTCTCAATTTTTTCGAACTTCCGGAAATTTACAAAAAGTTCGGATGCTCAGCAGCTCCAAATCCCTTCGATTAAGACGGGGATTCCTTAGCGTACACCGTCTAAAAAGTCTACACCAATCTTTTTTGCTGATAAGCCAACATATTGCAGTAAGTGGCCGAAAAAGGATAAGAAGTTCCTATTAAAATTGTCAGTGGTGACACACCTAAAATATTTAGCAGGCATATTGATGAGAAGGACTCAATTGTGTCAAAAATTAGCAGGAAATCAATTGCGTGGATATCCCATTGTACGCTAGCAAATCGAAAGTTTTAAATCACTTGTATCAGTTTTAGTTTAGAGTATTAGTTCAGAGTTTTGGTTTAGAGTTTCAGTTTAGAACTTCAGTTTAGAGTTTTAGTTTACTGTTTTAGTTAGAGTTTTAGTTTAGAGTATTAGTTTAGGGTATTAGTTTTGAGTATTAGTTTAGAGTTTTAGTTAAGAATTTTAGTCTAGAGTTTTAGTTTAGAGTAATAGTTTAGAGTATCAGTTTAGTATTTCAGTTTAGAGTTTTAGTTTAGAGTATTAGTTTAGAGTTTTAGTTTGGAGTGTTAGCTTAGAGACTTATTCTAGAGTTTTAGTCTAGAGTTTTAGCTTAGAGATATAGTTTAAGTGCAAGATAGATCATTTTGGTGAATAATTTTTACGTAATGTTTTTTAAATTGATTTTGAATATAAAGTTATTTTAAAGATATTAGAACCTCCTTCAAGGTTTGGTTGATCATCCTTATAATAACATCCTTATTTTCTAAGTGCATAAGCACTTAGAAAATAAGGATGTTGAAATTTTAGAAAAATGATAAAAACAATATGCATTATTGCTACTCACAGTGGTCTTTAGAGGAGAATTGGTTATTTTTTGTTGTTGAAAATGCTTGGGTTAAAATAAAAAAATTTCGGGTTCAAGCTACTTTTCACTTGAATTTTATGTTTACATTTATTCTCTAAGATTTTTTTTTTAGATAATTATTATTTATGGGTTCTGTATGGTCCCATCCGATTCTTTTGTCTTCAGTTATTGATTTGAAACAAATATTTATTATGTAATATCAAACAAACAGATTAAAAAACTGTGTATACATTCGTAATAGGTAAAGCCATACAAAAGTAAAGCTATCCCTTCGGCTTTTTTTTCATGCCTGAGAATGAAGGTCTGAGTACAAGAAGCCATAATCTTAGACTTATTTATATAGAATTAAAAGAAAACAGACGTAGTTATACGACGAAAAAAAGGCATAAAAATGGGATATTGTCCTGGCAACTCTGAATCAAGTAAAGATTCCAAAAATTTGAGCCCCCTGCTCTATTTACCATAAACATGGAACTTTGCCACGTTCAGAAAACATCCGCATCAGTAGCTAGGCAGTAAGTGAAAAGAGAAAAAAAAATGTGGTTGTAGAAGAAGAAAAAAATACAGTATTATCTTTGTGTTCTAGTTTAGGCTTTCCAGATCTAACCGCCTTCTTCTGTTATCGCATCAAAAAAAGATGGCTGCCTCTAGGTTGATTTGGACATGTATAAAGGATTTTAATTTTTTTTTTTTTTTTTTTTTTTTTTTTTTAGTAAGATAAAGACTGAACAGCTCAACGTTTAAATTATTATAAACCAAACAAAATCTGCACCATTATGGAAAGTAGTATACCCGAGTACAAAGTAGTATACATAGGGAAATACTGGAAAAAATACTCAAAAAACCCAGAGATCCATATCTTCAAGCATTTTTAGGCGTTTATAATTAATCTATTCCTTCAAAATTTATATAACTTTAGAAATACCTGCATAGGGAGGTGGGGTCAAGCGGTTTTTGGTAACGAGCTGTAAGTAAGGATCAATATGCCTTAATAGTAACCAAAACTCTAGAAAACGGAATTTTCAAATCAGTAGTTATATTAAACGAATAGGCTTATTATGCTGGCTCCATAAATATAAGTCTCATTAAGTTTAGTGTTAACCATAAAAGTCTACGAGCCTGAGAAAATTTGCCTGATTTCCGAAAACATGGCTGCCTAAAAGTAAAAAAAATCCTAATTCAAATCACAACATAAGATTCAACGCATCCGCAAACCCCACTGTGGACATTTCAAGCTCATATCTGTGAATTAAATTAAAAAAACCTGTTTTTTTCAACTGAAAGTAGGGAGCAACATTAAAACTTAAAACGAACAGAAATTATTACACATGTGAGGGGGATCACCCGTCCTCATTACCTCGCTCCTTATACTAAAGTTAGAATTTTGTCCGAATTCTCTAAGAATGACTCCTGAACCACAAACGCCATTTAATTAGAATAAAAAGCTCTTTTATCAGTGCTAAAAAAAAATTTTAGCGTAAAGAACGAGTTATTGACGAGAAGGCACCCCCTTCATATACATTGTAATTTCAGTTGGTTTTAAGTTTTAATGTTGCTCCTTACTTTCAGTTGAAAAAACTTGTTTTTTAATTATTTTTACCAACTGGACGCATACGTATAATGCACTCAAAAATGCTTCAATATATTTCAATATTAAATAAAAACAAGTTTTTTTCAACTGAAAGTAAGGAGCAACATTAATACTTAAAACCAACAGAAATTATTACGTATATGAGGTGGTTCTCCCCCTCGTCAGTACCTCTCTCTTTACGCTAAAGTTAGAATTTTGTTCCATATTCTTTAAGAATGATCTCTTAGTCATAAAGGCCGTTTATTTAGAATAAATAGCTCTTTTGAAAGTACTAAAATACTTTAGCATAAAGAGCGAGGTATTGACGAGGGGAAGAGCCCCCCATATACGAATAATTTTTGTTTGTTTTAAGTTTTAATGTTGCTCCTTACTTTCAGTTGAAAAAACTTTGTTTTTTTTTAATCTTACGAGAGGGTGGACATCAGGATGCAGCGACTAGCATTATATTATGTGTGGGAAGCTGTGTTTAATTCTTGTCTGGGCCAAAAACGGATGGTTTTCACTTGTTCTTGAGCCAGACCGTATGTGGACGAATTGAAATCGGAACAATTAAGTTTGTCTTGAAGAAGGTTATCCAAAGATGCTCTACTGACCTTTTGAGACTGCTAGCACTGTTTCTTCTTTCGACGAGAATTCTTTGTTTAAGTACACTGGGACGTGTTTCAAATTAGAGTTGAACTCAAGTCTAAAAGTGTTCAAGATTTGTAAAGTTTTCCTGGTCTCATTGACGAAATATCTATTAGAAAGATAGCAAATCTGCATTGGGAAAACTTTGAGGTCCAAAAGAGGAGTATTAACCCTTGGATCCCAACAGTGCTGTCATCTAATGCTACTTGACATTTTTGTTTGTGATTTCTGATGAGTGTGACATTTTGTTTTGATGTAGGTCCGAGGCTGAGACGTTGTATACTTATGGCTTCCAATATTTAGTAGTTCTATCTTTTGTAAAGAAATTAGGGTTTACCCTTTGCTTCTTAGTATTGTAATTAGAAAGTTAGCCCTTGGCAAGAAATTGGGTTTTGACGCAAGAAGCTTTTTTTAATGCTGAAAATAATCGAGATAAGTTCATCACATATATTACATCAATTTTTTCGTACAAAAACTTGTCCAGTAGAGTTTCGAGTGGTCAAAATTATTTCCAGTTTCATTGATGAGCTGGATATTGAAAAAAGGCAATAGGAAAATGACTGTGCAAAAATGAGTTAAATCCTGGAAACAAGCTAGGTCAGGACTAGATAAGCATACGAGGTAAATCGTAACTTGGTGTTAAAACGAGCTAACTGTTTAGTATAAAGGTACGGATGAGGCATACTGTCTTAATGAGAATCGTGCAATTATTTCCAATCAGTATGCTTTGAGGCACCAAGTCCTATTTCACAAAGTTTTAGCAGAAAGGTGGCCATGACACACCTTTCAAGTGGAATTGTATGATCATTATCAATATGTATGATTCAAGAAGCCAAATGTGCTTTTCACCCTTCGACAACCCTGGCCCTCCCACCACCAAATTTTGAGCACACAGGTAGGCATCTTGTGTCTTGTTTAATGCAGAATCTTGTAGCGATTATTATTCGAAGTATCAAGTGAACCTGTACCGTGTTCCTTCCGCCAATTTTTTAGTACAAAGATTATGCATGATTGGGAAGCAAAGTGGATTCGTCGCTCCCTCAAAAGCCCACTGTCTCTACCACAGCCAAATTTTTAGCACGGAGGCAGGTAAAATAAAAATTAACATATTTGTAACGTAAGAATTCGGCTTGAATCACAAGGATTTTCAATCTGTATTATTGGAAGTTTAAAATTACCCTATGATTCTTCCAATATCGCCTGTCCCTCTTACCGCTAAGTTTTCAGAAGAATATTAGGTATATTGCACCTTATTTGAACCAGAAGGATTTTTTCAGTTTTTTCTTAATGAAGATAATAAAACATATTTTTGAAAATCTAGGGATAACTATTTAGTTGGTTTTGATTTTTTTTTTTTTTTTTTTTAATTCGTTATTTTATAAAAATGCCTGAAAACGCAATTTCCGACATCTAGGTAGATGGAAGACAAATACCCTTTCCCCCGCTTTCCCTCAAGCAAAAGAATAATCTGCGCATATACTTCTTTAGTGGTGAGGGAGATGCCATATTTGTGCTAATTGGTCTACTTTGTAGAACAATCTTTTTCCGATATGTTCGATAGTATAAAATCTACCCTTGTATATAATTATGGAGCAATGGTAAATAATAATTCACTGTAATTCTATATTCTCTGCTCTGTTGCAATTTAACTGATAGATACGGAACTAAATTTTTCTGTGAGAAACTTGTAATGTGTGTTTTGAGATAGAATAACACAGGGTTACTTTCATTGCATTCTTCGAAATTACACATAGATTGAGTAAGGCCTAAAGTTTAGGGACAAGTAACAGAAGTAACAACACCGATCAAATGTCAGGAAAGGGAGAGTGAAGTTAGTAACAAAAGTTTTCAAACTAATCTTTTTTGAATTTGTGTTTGAATGTTTGTAAGTTTTAATATTCCAGGCTATCTTAGCACCTGAAGCTAAAGAAGGGGAATTAAACGTGGTGGAAGTAGAGGCTCATGGCTATTCAGACAATAAGCTCAAAGTTCTGTGCGCTGTTATGGCAGCTGGAAAAGACCACCAGCGTTATTTGGATCTCGTATTCCATGATTCGCCTGTCACTCTAAGACTCGTCCAAGGATCAGGACCAGTGCACTTTGTGGGGTCACATGGAGTTGGTATGCTATTAATTGCCAGTTTATAATACAATATTGATGTTTCTATTCTGCATTGAAGCTGGCCACCAAGTAATACATTTGGACGACCGTTTAAGCTAGAAGTAATTTGTTAATTCCATAGAGTATGTAAAATTAAGCAAAAACCCATAAAATTTTACCAGAATTGTGACTTCCTAAAGTACTTTCGAGTGACTCGAAGTAAAACCAATGCAGTTACCAGATGAAAAATGTCTTCCCCACCTTTATTTTTCTTTTAGTCCTGTCTAATATTTAATCTTAAGCCATTGTATCAGTCACCCGTACGATTTGCCCGGCTATTAAAACATGCAAAGGAAAACATTAATGATCAAACAGCTCGTGGTAACCAACTTTTAATAGGGAAGGACTCGGGCTAATAGTAAATGTAACTATTATGTAAAAAAAAGCTTTTTTTTTACAAACATGGCTATCTCATAAATTTCGACATAGTTTTGAAGTGCAATCACGGGGAGGGGGGGTTAGCATCTAAGGGCGTGGAAGAGGTTCTCAATCAGGACTGTGGATTAAGAATTCACAGAATAAGATTTTTTTTTCTCTCTGACTGCATCATATTATATGAATGATTGTAAGAAGTAAGATTGGGATCAGTCAATCGCAAATTCTGGGATCTAGCAACCTTTTTAATCTCCTAGTATAGAAGAATAGCTTCAAAAATTAACCTTCGGGTTAAGAAGATACCAGACCCATACATCTCGGCATCACAAGATCGAAGGAAGAAACTTGATGAGAAAGAAAGGTATGAAAGTCGAGCTAAACAAGTAGCTGACAAAAAAAGAGCGCAAGGAGAAAAACAAAGACGTTATCAAACTGAGTTTAAAAAACAGACGCAAACAGGATGAGAAGGTGGCAGCTCTTGACAAACGTTAAGTTAAAAAAAAAGATATACCAATGACGAGAATTATCAAAGTTCTACTGTCCTATTTGTTTCAGCAAGAGTTAAAGCAAGGATGAAAACGATGAGACTTATCGACTGAAAACTATCAGATCAGCATCACTCCACAGATAGAACAAATCCTGACATGATGAAAACTATCAACTTAAGACTATTAAGTCAGCATCACTCCACAGAAACGATAAACAATTGGCATCGTTGTTCATACTGGTGTTAATTTCAACTTGAATGATTATTATGTCTACAGGCAAACGTTGGAAGGTTCATAGTGTATCTGCAATGATTCAAACATAAAATGGTGGGGAAACACTTCAAAACGTACCTAAGTCATTTTAGAATGCTTAAGACATTCCGTTTAGATGTTAATTATAGCTTGAACGAAGTCCTTGGTTTTAAAAATCTTACTGAAAAAGGGGAAACACTTTCGCAATTATGTTCTTTCATTCGCGACTTGAACCGCGTTTCTAATTTATCCTAGCTAATCTTCTGACTTTCATTTTTTTTTTCAAATACCTGAAAAAATGCATGCGGGTAAAAATGCAAGATGTGTGAAAAAATGAGATGAAATATACGCAAGATACAAAATGAAAATGCGAAATACGTGAAAAATGCCAATGGTTTTGTGATTTGCTCGAAAAAAAATTCAACGTGTTAATAATGTCCAGTGTAGCCGACTATACATTATTTTTTACCGCCGTCTGTGTATCTATGTTCTGATTTTTATTACGTCTGATGTCATAAATTTACCCGGAAAACGAAGAGAAAGAAATAATTTCATGAAAAATAAAATGCCTTGGCTAAGCGAGAGAATTAAGATCAGTAACTTCCAAAATTGAATCGTAACACTTTTTCGTTGTCAAAATCAAATAAACTCATTTAGAAAATAAGAATTTCTAATTAGAACCAAAAGAAAGCCTACCGTTAGGCTTGGTTTGAGTATGCCAGACTTGGCTTCCTCTGATCAAGTCCCTGGTGCCCCACTTTGCAACAATTTGCTTAATCTGCTCGGAAATGCTTCCCTGCTAAGAGTTGGTTCAAGTTAGTTTTTTAGTGATAAACGAGAGAGGCCATTGAATCGTTGTTTCAGTAGATGTACTCTTGGACAGAATTACCGATTATCCTTTAAATGCTGGTTTTGTTTCCTGGACGTAGTTATTACTCTATATGTGATCAAACAACAAAACTGGCTTGTAAAAAAACATCTAAAAAGTCGCAAAATAGGGCTGGGCTCTTTTCAAACAATAAGCTATCCTACAATTTTGAAAACCAACTTAAATTGGGAGTGATCTATTACAATGATGCTCTAGTGTCGTCTCTATATGTTCTTCATGACTGTGATAGTAAATATTAATTCAAATTGTAATATTTGACATAATTCCTTGTGCAATTTCTCATTTACTTTATTGGTTTCATTTATGTCTTTTAAGTATTTTTTCCATTTATGCTGTCTCTCTCGTGCCATATTGCCAAAAAGCTATATTTTGAGAACATCCTCGATACGAGGAAAATTTTGTGGAGGTATCTGGGGATTTTTCTCGGAAAGAGGGACTAAAGCTGTTTCAAAGCAAACATTCCACAGTTTGGCCTGAATATCCCAAATTTTCTTTGAAAATACCTTCCCTCAATGTAGATATACTTGAGAATATAAATAACAAATGGTAGAAAAATATAATGCCGTAATAATCATTTTTTCTTGAATTTACTAGCCTATAAATACAACATGGATGAAGACGAAGAAGAAGCAATGGACGAGGAAGATGAGGAGCTTGGTGAAGAGGAAGAGGAGGAAACGAGACCAAATCCAGCCAAAAAAATGAAAACTGATAGCCCAAAGGCAAAGAAACCACAGCCGAAGAAAGCCTAACTTCAAATACTATGTGATTATTCCATTATGTATCTGAAAGCCCATTTTTTCAATAAAGCTTTTTCCTATTTATGCATAACGTTTAGTTCCCATGAGTTCGTTTAGTTTCCCTTAATTTCGTTAAATCCGTAGTGCCGTACCATGAGATTAAGGTCGCAAAAGAAATTTTCTCGCAAGTCTGCGTTGACATCGTTTGTTGACTCTTAGTTATAATTGTTATATACACGAAATCACAATCTATAAAACCGACTGAAAAACGCTATCCTTGGGGAGGAAGAGGGGGGGGGGGGAGAAGAAGCCTTAGGTTGAATTTGATGAAGATCCCAGAGAAGCAAATTTTCAAATGATACTATTTATGATATCATGTTATATTATGATCATATCCCTTGTCACCAGGATACGTCTATTACATCATCTTGTACTTGAAGATACAGTTTTATGTCGAAAATCATATTTTATATTAATACAAATTTTATTAATTTTTTCAGAAGGCCCTAGATATAGCAATTTTGTTTCAAATGAGCCTTTAAACAGCTCTTAATCTTGTGCCAGTGCCCCGCTAGCGGTGAAAAAAAAAGAGGATCAGTGTTACCCATGCCAAAAGTGATTTTCTTTGTTGTTCAAGGTGAGGGGCAACTTTCCTGTGTGGGGGTTTTGGCAATTGCAATTCAATGGTGTACTTTTGATTGTTTCAATCTTTTTGATCTGACGTCATTTTTGAGGGGTTTAAGGCTATTTTCTAAATTTGCATATGTTTGTTTCCAAAATAACCTTTTATTATTAAGACTAACCGAAGTAATACCCTAACCTGGTCTCCAATAGGCCAATGGCTTGATGGCAACTTGATTTTAATCCCGTGTTACCACAAACTTATGGGAACTCCGAAAAATAGCTTGAAACCCCTCGAAAATGGTGTATCAAAATGAAAACTGCACTAGCGGAATCACCTAAGCCAAATATAGGAGAGGCACAGTTCCCCGTCTTGACGAACAAGAAAAATGATTTTTTGCATGGGAAGTACTGATGCATCCCTTTTCCTTTTTTGTCGCCGCAAGTGGGGCACTAAAACGTCATAGATAGATGTTTAAGGGCTTACTTAAAAGATAATTTTCATTTTTGTGCTTTTATGAGCAGCAAAAGTTAATGTTGAAATAAAATCCGATTTTTGATATGAACTGCATCTTCATATGCAGGATGATATGACACACCTATCTTTTGACAAGGTAATACAATACACGCGTCTTTTGAAAAGTTATAAGAATAAAGAACCAGGGATACAGGGTTTGAAGTACTTTATTGCCCAGTGTTTTTCAATGCAGACTCGAAAGCTTCGATTGGTTTAAATAAGATTTGTACCTGTTCCGAGAAATCTTTAAGTAACATTTGCTAGGTATGCAACTCTGTAAAAAATTTCTTGATTTGGCTAGATCAAGAAGGAAACACAAACTTGACGTGCACAGGGTGACCACAATGTGCTAATTGTCAGGTTATTCTTAACGAAGAAAACCTAGAAATCAACTACTGATCCATGAATAAATAGGAAGAATATAATTTATTGAAATATAGGTCCCTTCATCTTCAGTAATATGATAAAGTGAAGAAGTTTATTGTTCTATTTTGGCAACTTCGTCAAGGTAGGCAGCAAACATCTTCGTCTAAAATGGAAAAAAAGTAAAATTTATCTGTCCAGCAAAGCTCAAAGAGAAACTTAGTTCTGAAGATCAACAGAAGCGAAACAAAATAATAACACTTGGCTAAGAACGTTAATAATGTTGATCTATCTAAAAAAAAACTTCATAGCATGAGTTGCTCAGAGGATAAAATACTATGTCTATAATTATGGGCTTCATTAATTTATGCTTTGCTAAACAAAAAAATCCGTTTTGGGACCAATTTGTCAAGCAAAAAGAACTTCCGGGGCCGTTTGATGACCCTGGCTTCGCTTGAGCAATATATAGTGAAATAACAGCTAATTTTTTCCCCTCCATATATTGATGTATGCATAGTCAAACAGTTCGCGGTAACGAATTGTAAGTAAGGAGCGACTCGGCTCAATAATTAATTTCGGTGTTTTGTTTGTAAATAGTAATCATATCGCATTCTGGCGGCCTTTATTGGATTTGAACACTTGCCATGCATAGAATCTGGATTCTTGATAATTTCGAATCAAAAC
>JAQQPU010001698.1:57755-70695 GCA_029168905.1 Artemia sp. Kazakhstan ARC1039 | reverse complement strand
GGGGGGGGGTCTTCAATTACCGGTTTCATTGGCTGAAGCCAGTAGTAGCTTCTAAGTCATACAAGAGGGGGGGGGATCAATTTCGTAGATATATGAAGTGCCGATAGTGGCACAGGAATAGATCCCTTGAGAAGCAGCCTGTAACAGGAGAAAGATTCCTTGCTAGCACTGGTTCTGAAGACCAGGTGCCGCTTTCTGCAGAAGCCAAGGGAGTGGTAGATGAATCCCCTCTCTTTTGAGGGAGGCTTGTCATCTCCTTATGCCGAATAGAAATGGCAGTTGGGGTTCGAACAAATACGGTTCGGAGGTGGTTGGGGTTGGGGAAAATGGAGGAAAACAAAGATAGATATCATGACCCTACTAAGGAAGGCTCTTCTCTCCAAAGGAGGAAGAAGAGATGAGCGAACCCTATCTCATAATAGCATGCCCGAGGGGGACCCATCAGCCCAGTGGCTATTGATGCTATATTTGTTGCAGGGAGGGGGATATGTAGGCAATAAGCATAAACATCCCGATGCCACGCTCAATTTTATGAGTCCATACACAATAATAATAACACTTTTAATATTAATAATACTCTTAGCTATTTTAAGGTATTTAAGTGCAAAAGAAAATAGACCATCTTAGTTTGTGAAATTAGACAAAAATCTAGTTACAACATTAAAGTAAAAATCACTTTGCAGATTAAATTCTCTTGAATTCATTATTTCGAAAAAAAGCTGGGCTCGGTTCAACTGTTTGTTCCAAATGTTTTATGTTTTTAGCTACACAAAGAAACAACGGAGAGCAGGACTCGTAAAGTAATATTAATTAAATTTAATATTTATTAATTACGTATTATTAATTAAGTAGTAGGTATATTAATAACAGAGCATTCACGAGTACTTCTCATTTTAGCAATAATAACAAAGAAAAACAAATAGCCTGTAAAGTAAATAAACAAATCGCAAAAACAAAGAAATATTTTGCAAGTGGGACGCGGGAAGCTACCCTCACGTGAGAACATACACAAAAAGTAATCTGTAATACGTTTTATATTCCACCACCCCTCACAGGTCAATATACAAAATATGTAACATGTGAATGTACAAAACACAACCTGATTGATTTTCCAGCAACCAACACGACAAGACTAATATGAAAAACCAAAGGGCTAGTTGCCCTTTTTTTTGGTAATGTGAATTGAGGGTAAAAAAGTTATTTTTATTTTTGTGAAATTTAGCTGTAACTGACTAGTGATATTATGTAGGTCTGACACAACCCTTCTGAATGGGCTGTGATCTAATAATGGTGTTATACATGGTTCTTGGGAATCTGGATATAATGAATAGTTGTGTGATTACAAAAGGAATTTTTTTTTTTCGTTTTGGAGATTGTATTGTTTAGGAGTGCACTCGGGTTGCCAAGATGTTTGCGTGGGGAAAATGATTATGAGTATTAGGGAAAAAATTGAACTACTTGAGAGAAACCCTGTTGATTTCTATGCTAGGTTAGATGTTGTGTTGAGAGAAGGGTTTGATGATGAGAGTAATATGGAGAGGATTGAGTCATCGAAGTATATGTTTGCTAGTGAGTTGATACGTGGTCAAAGTATTCAATGTAAAAGTGAGTTGATTTTGTTTCATTTTAATTATAGGGGGGCAAAACAGCTCGCATTCATATTTGTCTGAGTTAGTCCGAAATGGCAGGGATATTCAAATTTTAGGATTGACTGAGACGTGGTTGAATTCTTCAAATGAAGCACTGCTTGGTATTAATGGTTATAATTCTTTCAGGAGAAATAGGAATCAGCGGAGTCATGGCGGATTGGGTGCTTACGTGAGGTCGGACCTGAACGTAAAGGTAAGGGAGGATTTGTCTGTTTATTGTGAAATGGTGTTTGAGAGCATTATACTGGAACTAAAGATGATAAAGTCTAGTATTTATTTAGCTATTTCATACAGACCCCCATCCTCTCACCTCTCCCATTTTTTTGAATTGTTGGAGGAGCAATTGGAAAAGTTGCCAGTTTCAATTTATCCGTGTGTGATTATGGGGGACTTCAATGTCGATTTAAATAAGGATGATGTAGATTCTCGTCTTTTTTGTGATAGTATGTTGAGTCATAGTTTGTTCCCATCTATTATTATTTGCACGAGGATAACTGTAACTATTGCGACGCTTATTGATAATATTTTTGTAAATATGAAGCGGAATTTTAAGACCCATACACCGCGTGTACTTGTAAATGATGTGTCTGATCACTGTGCCGTCATGGTTTCATGCCAGCTACAGAGAACTTCGACACAATCTCGTGGATCCCAAAACGCTAGGACGTATTTTGACCAGAAGTCATTGCTTAAATTTAAATCTGATTTAGAAAAAGCCGATTGGACCTCTGTAGAGAAGCGTCATTCTTATGCCGAGAAAATGGACCAGTGGTGTACGAGAATGGTTTCACTTCTTGATAAAACTTGTGTGAAGGTAGCTCATGCTAAAAAGAAGAAAAATATTCCAAGGAAACCATGGACGACGAAAGGCCTTGTGAATTCTGTAAATAAAAGACATCAACTGTATATGATAAGTGTTTTGAGTGATTGTGATATTGACCATGAAATCTAGAGGAAATACAATATTGCTCTGAATAGGTTATTACGTAAAGCGAAACATGGATATTATGAATTTCAAGAAAACCTTGGAAACCCATCTAAGATGTGGGAGACTATTAGATCAGCTATTGGTGAAAAGAAAGTGGTATTACCAGAAATGAGTGGAAATAGCGGTGCTAGTCAAATTGCCGATGAAATGGCTCAGCACTTTTCTCAAATTGGGGAAAAAATTAAATTGCATGTTGAAAACCGGCCAGGAGATGGTTCTTATGAGCAGTACTCGCCTGAACCTAGTGATACTAGTCTTTTTCTTCAGAAAACTAGCCAGCAGTAAGTGACAGAAATTGTGAGTGAAATGCGAAATAGAGCGGCTGGAGCGGATGTGTTGTCTCTGAAAGTAGTGAAGTATGTTTTACGTGTGATATTACCATGTTACATGGATTTAATGAATGGTTGTCTTTAAGAAGATGAATTTCCTGATCAATTTAAACATGCCAGAGTAGTGCCATTGCATAAATTTGGTGACCAAAAAGATTTCAGCAATTATAAACCTATTTCGCTACTCCCTATTCTGTCTCGAATTTTTGAAAAAATATTATATAAACGAATGGCTGAGTTCCTGGAGAGGAAGGATTTCTTTTATGCAAACCAATTTGGTTTCAGAAAAGGATACTCTACGGAGCATGCGGTTCAGTATTTGACATCTATGATTAATGGTGCTTTGGATGGGAAGTTGAAAGTGGCGACTATATTCCTAGACATTTTGAAGGCATTCGACACAATGGACCATGTGACTCTTCTGAAAAAGTTGGACAACTGTGGTATTAGAGGAAATGCTCTTAAAATTATTTCATCATATTTGAGTCACCGATCTATGTATGTGCAACTGAATGATGTGAAATCAAGTGATTACCATATCAGTTGTGGTATTCCCCGGGGGTTCCCTCTCGGCCCTCTTTTCTTCTCAATATATATTAATGACATCCATCAAGCAATCTGTGATTTGACAACAAATGTTGAAAATGGAGACGAAACGTGTAAACCTAGGAAATCTCTTGTCCTGTTTCCTGATGATACGAATTTTTCAGTTGCAGAGTGCACCGAAGCTCAGCTTTTAGGGACACTGAATGGAGAAATGGCTAAGGTTAAACAAGCTGAAAGTAAATCACAACAGATCGGGGTTCGTTGTCTGGAGCAGATCACCTTCATATTACCCCTGGTTGTAAGAGCTTACAGTAGGAGACTCAACAATAAGACGTCAGAAGTCAGTGAAATACCTAGGCGTAATAATTGATGAAACACTAAGTTTTTCAGAGCATGTACAGTGTATATCGTCGAAAGTAGCAAGGAATATAGGTATGATAAGGAAGCTAAAGCATCAGTTTCCGCAGAATATTTTGCGTCTTTTACATTTCTCATCAGTTTATCCTTATTTACTATACTATTGTTCTGTTCGGTCTGGAACATTTTATGTTCACATGAAACCTTTGCGTGTTCTCCAGAATTCGGCTGTGCGTGCTATTTATGGAATAGACTTGTTTCAGTTAGAAATATTTATCCGCGAGTCCGTATTTTATCTTTTTCAGGGTTGTGCTTATTTTATAAGCTTCAACTAATTTATGATATTATTAATAATCTTGCTCCAATGTGTCTTCATCATAGGTTTGAGACAACTGCTGATGTCCATGGGCATTTAACGGGACAGGTTGGTATGTATAGAAGGCCGATTAGAGTGTTTGCGAGGTCTGCTTTCTCTGCTCGTCATATTCTTCCTGTGCTGTGGTCTCAGACGCCATCTTCTATTAGGGATATTGTTGAAAGGTCTCAGACGCCATCTTCTATTAGGGATATTGCTGAAAGGTCTGGCTTTCGTGAGCAGTTGAGGCACCATTGCCTGCAGGTTTATGAATTCTAATATTTTTTTTTGTTTTTGTTGGGTTTTTTTTTCAAGTAGTTCTATATGTTTAATATGTTTTTTTGTTTTTTTTTGTTTTGTTGTGAAATGGGAACCCGAATGTACTGATGTAAGAGGATGTAAGTTTTTTTTGGAGTTGCAATACATGCCCAGGTTACTGGGCTTCATACTTTTTTTTTTTTTTTTTTTTTGTGAATAATTTATATCTCCACTGAAAAAAAAAGAAAAATATAGAATTAATTGTAACAAATTTCACATGATTCATTCAAGTGCTCCGATATTTCAACAAATTGTTAATATTCCTGTTCATAATAAATTTTAAAGTAAATCGTGAATCTTACCTTAGCCTTGTTTGGATCTTACCTGAAGAAGGTTTTCAAAATTTCAAACAAGGCATTCGGCAAGGTTGTGCTGCTGTCCCCGAACTCTTCAACGGTGTTTTAGACTCAGCAGGATTTCATATCAGTAGATATTAGGAAGTGTGGCAATGATGACTGCCAGCTTATGAGAACACGGCGTCATACTGTATTCATAAGGGACTTGGCCCATGAATCAGACGCAGATGATCAATGTTGAAGCTGTACAGACGAAACACCTCCGTAAAGACGCGTTAGATGGTTTAACAGAGTACAGAACTTAGGGATCTTCTGGTCTTTTAAATTATTACCCTTGTCTGAGCAGCTCGACACTCCCTCGCTGCGTTGGTATTGTCATTTACTTCACCTACCTGCTCCAACACATGTCCAACTCATCTTCGAAATTGATCTGACCGCAAATGGCTGGAAACGCCCCATAGGTAGACCACGCACAAGATGGGTAGAGGTCATCCGTGGTTGGCTCACTACCAGGAACATCGACCTAGAAGAAGCTCCAACATCCACCCAGGACAGTACATTTTGGAGATGACTAACGGTGCTAACGTCTGGTTCCCACTAAGGAGGTAATTTTGCCGAACAAGAGCTATAAGTCAATTCATTCTTCAATAGAGTTTACAAAACTAAAACTGCCTAATTAAAATGAGTCAACTAGTCCTGATATTCTCGTATTATATCACCTTGTTTGTAATTGCTTTTCCTTCATTAGTGAGCAAACTTTTTTAACCTTTCAGCAAAACTAACAAAAAGATAACATTTTAAAACTGCCTTACGGTTATACTGCAATTTGTCCAATATTATGCGTCATCATAGGCAGCGCTAGCGCGCTCCCTAAGTAAAGAACTATGTGGGCACAATGTGTTTTTTTTTCTCCACCCGGGCACTTCGTATCGAAGGAGTTGTCGTAGAAACTTCGAAAAGAGCTCACTCGATTGGAAATTGGAGTGGCTAGTGCCCTTTTTAATAGTCGAAAGTGATTGGAGGGCAACTAGCCCTCATCACAACCTGATTGATTTTCCGGCAACCAACACGACAAGACTAATATGAAAAATCAAAGGGCTAGTTGCCCTTTTTTTGGTAATGTGAATTTCCAGCAACCAACACGACAAGACTAATATGAAAAACCAAAGCAGAAGACATGGAAAAAATATGTGACGAAAATGAAGGACAATGAAATCTACAACTAAAAGATATGCAACAACGAACATCACAAGGAATCAGAAATGAAAATGACAAAATCTGCGGTTAGAAGACAAGCGACATCGACATCGACGACTAAAAAAAGGTAAGAGATGACCGTCCTTTATTTCCGTGTTGAAAAAACGCATATACGCATTGAAACACGAATATTATGAGTTTAAATACGTATATATATATATGTTCTATATGTCCATTATTTAACATTTGTTTGTTTTCTGCCGTGTTTTCCTAGTGTCCAATTTACAATTAAGTTTCACTAATACCGAGATTTAGCTAGCGCTTATTTAAGACAATCAGAATTTTTCATCCAATCAGAAAATTATGATTCGGTTAAATTAGCGCTAGTTAAATCCCTTATTAGTAAACTATAATTGTGAATGGGGCACAAACAGACAACATTAATCCTTATTTAAAGAGAAACAAACTTTACTTTATTCCTTTTAAAAAGCTTATCGGTTTTAAAACCATGTTAAGTTATTCCTGTCCGTCTTCATCTGCGAAAACATTGAAAGTGATTCCAGATCGACTTTCAAAGTTGCAAAAACCCCTCTAAAATATGCATAAAAGAAGAACCAAAAAAATACCGAGTTAATGGCCTTTTAAACTTCCTTCAGGCAAATAGGTACAAATAAAATTTCGAATAATTTTGATTTTTAAATCACTATGACCATCACCAGTTACTCCCACCGATAGTAAATAGCGACGAAGACCACACTGCCTTTCCATCATAAACAAATAAGTAGAACAACAGGGAAATTTTTATACAAGACAGTGGAACGCAACTTTAAATGAATATTTCGACCCTATATCCAAGGGCGTCCAACAGCCCTAATATCATTACTTCAAGGAAGTTCAACCAGGACTCAACTTCCTTGAACTTCCTGGTTGTCCTGGTTGAAGTTCCTTGAAGTAATGATATTAGGGCTGTTTTAAAACTTTTTTTTAAACAGTTTTAATGATTGAATTTTAATGTAAGTTTCCTTTATAGTGTTTTTATTCTTTTCGTCTGTTTTTCTGAGGACGGCCCTTCGATATAGGGTCGAAATATTCATTTAAAGTTGCGTTCCACTGTCTTGTATAAAAATTTCCCTGTTGTTCTACTTATTTGTTTATCCCACCGATAGTCGGAGTTACTCCCGCCGTAAACTCGAACAATATGAAAAATATAGGTTGCCCCTTTCGCATGACAGTCCAGGGGACTTGTCAGTCAGGTGTCAATCCTAAAATTCGGTGTCCCATAAAATTAAAAAAAAATCAATAGACTCGGCCCAAAATCGGTTGGGAACCACTTGACTAGACCAATTGAAAAGGCTTGTTTAGTTTCAATGTTAGTAATTGGGATTGTTAGTTCTTTGTTTATTCGAACACTTATTACGTGAAATAATTCCAACAACACATTGATAGGAAAAATAAAGAGGCACCATGAGTAATAAAGAGAAGACTCTAATAAAAGGTCAATAGTGAAGAAGCAACTGAAAAACAAATTAATGTGAATGTACAAATAATTACAGCCCCATTCAATTTCGACTTTGGTAATCCTGAAGATGTTATACAGCTTATTTCTGTAAAACTTTTTTATAAATTCTTCTATTAAAATTATAATTCTGCTTTTTATTTTATTTTAAATTAATTTTTTTATTTTATTTATATTTATATATAAATTTCATGTTCTTGCATTTATCCTGTTTTTTCTATTTATCCACAATAAATACATACAAGTGAAATAAAAACAAAACTTTCTTTGCACCAACAACCATTTCTTAATAGCTGAGACCACGGAGAAATGGATTGTTTACTTGTGAAATATGTTGCGACTCAAAACCTTTTCGTTCTGCTTATTGGCATAAAATTTTATAGAAAAAATAAACCAAATTTTGAATAATAAAGATTCACTGTATCAAACAAATTCATTTGATGAAGTTCCCGGATTAATATGGTTTTAAAAACCAATCAACTTTTTAAAAGGAATAATTCACAATTAGATTTTACCAATAAAGATATTTAGTTAGCGCTAACTTAAGCCAATCAGAATGTTGCATAGAATTTAAATCCGCAGTTGGTTAGCAACCAGTTCCAGTCCTTTGTTAGTAATTGTTTGTTCTGCATAATTTCTACTATTTCTGAGTGAAAGACAAGAGGATAAAGCACAGTTGAAAAAGATATAATAAACAAAGCATAAACTTCAAAATAATTAGAACTAAAAGATATAAAAATTGAGAGACTAGATCAACTGACAAAACTTGTTTAGTTCTAATGGGTTTTAGTGTGAAAAAAAAAAGTTTTGTGTATCAATCGCTTATTAACTGTTGATAGTTTACAACAGTTTTGTCTTTAATAGACACGGTGCTTCTTTACCTTTTTTATCAATGTGTTGTTTGAAATATTTCAGTTGGTTATACCAAAGGCGATATGTAGGGGGAGCAGGATTAGGGGATTTGACCCCCCCCCTCCCTCAAAAATGTTTGTCTGACTCGTAAAATCGTAACAAAAATGCATATATATCTTTTTTTTATGCGCTTTTTAAAGTGTTTTTGTACCCCAACCCCCTAACAAAAATCCTGGCTATATAATCAGCTTATATTTATACTATAGACTAGATCAGTTTAATTTAGATATGTTTAAATTAAACTAGGTATGTTTAATTTAGAGACTAGATCAACAGACAAAACTTGTTTAGTTCTAATGAGTTTTAGAACACAAAAAAGTTTTGGGATAATAAGTTATATAAAATCTCCGGAATTACGAAAATTCAAAATTGAATGTGGCTTTTTATTACAGTTTTGACTTTAACAGACTCGATGCTTCTTTAGCTCTTTTATGAATGCGCTATTTGAAATGTTTCAGTTGGTTATACCAAAGGCCGTATCGAGGGGAGATAGGGGGTTCGACCCCCCCCCCCCCGAAATGTTTGTTCGACTCGTAAAACCGTAACAAAAAATGCATATAAATAAATTTGTTATGCGCTTTTTAAAGTCTTTTTTGTGCCCCACACCCTGACAAAAATCCTGGCTAAGGCCTTAGTTATACCCCTTTTAATTCATAAAACATATAATCAGCTTATGTTTATACTGTTTAGGAATTTTTACGAAAATTTTAGGAACATTTTTTTTTTGGAATACTTCCATTAAAACTATCTCTTTCCCCACATTACAAATTTAGAGCCGGTTTCCTCCATTTTAAGTTTGTCCCACGAAAGCTATTTTGCTGTCAGCAATATTTCCGTTGGTTAAAATAGATAATACCAAGATTAGCTAGATAAATAGATAATATAACAGATAATAAAAAATAATAAGAGATATTTTTTAGTTAAATTAATTTTGTACAATCAATAAAAATATAATAAAAAATAAGGTAATATGACAATTTATAATATAATATAAAAATACAACAAAGTAACAAAGCAGATTGAAAATATTGATACAGACCTAGTGTTCCTATCTTGATCTCTGATTTTCTTTTCCATTTCAGCATCACTCAAAGTCTCAATAAAAGGGGACCATTGATCAGCATCTGCTGGGAGTCTAAATGGCATCTCAACTGTTGGCAGAGGATTCTCACTTAAATAAAAAGGTAAAAGAATAATTACTTATACTGTATTTATAAGTGAGCAATAAGTGTACACGTATTTATTTTTCTCGAAAACCGCTCCATATTTTTTCGGAAAAATGGGTATTCAGGGATATTCTCGCCTAAAAAGAACAATCTAAATAGATCAGAAGATTGAGAAAATTTGTTTAAATGCCTTAATTTTGGAAAAAAAGATTCATGTCAGTGACGTTGTCACACTTATGTGAAAAAATTGAAGATTTTCATACATAGAAAAGTTTAAATTAAATTGCTTAAAGAGCAAAAAACTAGTAATTACAAAAATATTCATATATATTTTGACAAGGGGTTAGGACAATTCAAAAACCTTAAAAAGAAAATCAAAAGTTTAAAGCTTAGTAGAAATCGGTGCTAGAAATCGGATTTGCTTGAATAAACAGATATCTTTGAAAAGACTTCAGTATGAAAAGACATTAGATTAAGCAAAAAACTGGTAATTGTAAAAATATTTGTATATATTTAACTAGGGATTACAACAATTCAAAACCTTTAAAAAGAAAACCAGAAGTTTTAAGCTTAGTAGACCATCGGTGTTAGAAATCGGAATTGCTTCAATAATCAAATATCTTTGAAAAGACACAGTCTGAAAAGGCATATCAGTATGCAAAACTTATCTAGAGGTAGGCCCAAAAACAAAAATTTACAAGTGTTATAAATGATAATTCGCTGGAAAAAAAAAAGTTTCTTTTCCCACCACCTGAACAAGTAAGAAATGTACGACCTGGATCATCATGTAAGACTAGACCAATAAAGGCAGCTAAAGCAAAGGGCATTGGCAAATTGTCTGGAGCACTGAAAATCCAAAATGAAGTAGAAAGAAAAATGGGGTTAGAAGATAAGCAACAGCAAGAATCAAAAAGGTTTCAAAATTGAAAATGATAGCTATCAGAATTAAAATAATGATTCTTTGGAACCACCTTAACTATGAAACGTGATAAGACAAAGATAACGCCTCAAAAAAATTAAATTCACAACGGGTGAAAATCAACAACCTAGACTATCAAATGAGACAAGACCCAAAAAACGAAAAATTTACAAGTGCTATAAATGATAATTCGTCGGAAGAAAAAGAAGTTTTTGTCGCACCACCTGAACAATTAACAAGTCTAAAACTTGGACCGTCATGTAAAACTAGACCAATAAGGGAAGCTAAAGTAAAGGGCATTGGCAAATTGTCTAAAATAATGAAAATCCAAAATAAAGGAGAAAGAAAAATGGGGTTAGAAGACAAGCGACAACGGAGTCAAAATGTGCTAAAATTGAAAATTATAGTTGTGATAATTGGGTTTGGGATTCTGACATGGATAAGGTCATCAATGCTTACCATTTTGTCATAATGACAAAAGACAAGACGGGGCAAAAGACGACGTTCAACATTTTATAAAAGCTCCATGCACTGAATTAGCCATAAATAACGACATTAGAGTTTATAAGGACGTTAGCCAAGGATCAGATGCTGCATCAGCCTCTGTTAAAAACAAAGGTTCGGCGTTATGTTTTTCATAATGACAAATGACAAGCCAAGGCAAAAGTTAAAGGTCCAATAACAAAAAAAACGTAATTTTACAAAGGCACTAATTCTAATTAAAGGTCATTTCTGGCCACAAAAACGATCTAAATAGGTCAGAACTTTAAGAAAGAATTCGTGTTTTTCACAGGGTGGCTGTTTTGAACCTGTGGTGACGTCATGACATCAAGAAAAGGCTCAAACTGTTTCCGGTTAGAAGACAAGCGACAATGATAATCCATATATAGAAGCCTGCCGCGTGCCGAGTGCCGGGGCCCGGCGGCGAAGCCGTAGGAGGTGATATAGGATCATCTTGGTAATAAAGTCATGCTCTTCCTCGAAGAATTTTCAGAAATATCCTGAAATACACAAAAATCTTCATGTTTTGGAGACAAAAAATGAGCTCTAGACACAAATATAATTTTTGCAAAAACAAAAAAAAGAAAAAAATATGCTCAGATGTAAATTTGACTAGACTTTATGATATGCTACTTAGAACGCTGTTTGATTGCTTTAAAAGTTTCATTTCCGTGGTTGGAAATCACAGCTGCCTCAGTTGAATCTTAAATCATGGTGGAAAACAAAAAGAAAGAACAAACAAACAAATTGTGCAATTAGAAATACAATACCCGAATAACAGAGCTAAAATGAATACTACTGTCACTATTTTCTGGTCTCTCTTTAGCTGTTAAAAATCCTTTAAATGAACATTATTTGAAAAACCATTAGAAATCTTTGGCTATAAGAAAGTATATCTTAGACAGCTCGTCGGAATTACAAAGAAATATTTATTTTAAAGGAGACAGGAAAAACCTATGCGTACATTTGGTACAAAAACGAATACATCTATCCAGGGCCATGGCCTGGGGTTTGACACACCGACACCCCACAAAAATTTGTCCGACTCGTAATAACGTAACAAAATACATATAAACAAATTTTGGATACGTTTTTAAAGGCTTTTTTATACCCCCTGCCCCCGCTAAACGAAATCCTGGATACGTCCCTGCCTCTATATCAAAGACAACGTGAAATAATTTTTTGTAGCCTGCTATACATTAAAATAAAACCATATTATTCAACTACCCACGTTTTAACTTTAAACGATTTAAAATATTGACCCATCGTCTAAATATATTAGCATTTTACAGTTTCTTAAATGTAAAATACATTTAAGATGGACTTCGTCCTAAGGGGCACAGGAAAGGCAATGGGAGACCACGGGATCGAATGGGGAGGAAAAACTCTCCTGGACTTAGATTATGCTGATAATTTAAGCATCCTAGATGAAAATGAGCAAAATAAATGAACTTTTAGAGGTTTTGCAAGTTCAGGGTGCTAGAAAAGGTTTGAAAATAAATGTTAAGAAAACTAAATCACTAAGGCTAGGATTAATTGAGGATGGAAAGGTGGCGTAGGGTAACGAAAAGATTTATCAAGTGGACAGCTTGACTTACCTTGGTAGTATTATTAGTAAAGACGGTGAGAGCAGTGCAGATGTCAAAAGTAGAATAGCCAAGGCTCAGGGTGTTTTTTTCACAGTAAAAAAAAGTTTGGAAGAGTAGGAAAATAAGTCTGCAAACTAAGATTAGAATATTGGATGGTACAGTGATGACAGTGGTCAAATATGGCTCTGAAGTATGGGTGCTCCGAAAAGCGGATGAAGGTTTACTAGATGTCTTCCAGAGAAATTGTATACGGATTGTTCTGGGTACCCGACTGACTGACCGTATTCTAAACAGTAGGCTGT